>JAJJWW010004161.1:0-107811 GCA_023531295.1 Papaver armeniacum
TACTTATGCATGTGGTGGCTACCTTTGTTCTAAGCATAAATTACCAGCTACATGAAAGTGGACTTATTGTCCCACCATACGGAGGATGGTATACACTTTTGCAAACCTTGTGGAGGATGCCAAAGAAATTTGTGAACTAGGTGCTCAAATCAAATGCCACCCACCTAATTTTTTCCTCATAGTATTTGATGTGGGGAATTACTTATGGGTCCTTTTCACACCGAATGAAAATTTATATACTTCTTATTGTGGAATTATGTTTCTAAATTGGTGGAAGAAATGTCCTCACAGCTGATTCCTTAAGTTGCTGTATTTATGATAAATATATTTTGTATAATGGTGAATAATTTCAAGAGTGGTTACGACGAAGGCTCATATTTCAAATGACCCATGATTCACCCAGAAGTGCGTCATAACATTACAAGGCTGGTACACCGATCACCTGCCAAACCAGCAAGTGATGAAACCCTGAACTGTGAGATTAAACTATTCTTGAGAAAATTAACATAATGAAGATTGAGTTACAAAGCACGTTTATCAGGTATATAATTTTATACAAATAATTTGATTGCATGTCTTTATATTGTTAATATGGTAAAGCTATTGTATTCCGGCTGAACTTGAAACACAAGGTATATCTGAAGTATAAAGTTTGCTGAATATGGATTGTGATAAACGCTGGGAAACAAAGGAAGGTACAAACTTAATGTTTCAGAGAGAGATGAGTTACTTTCACAGAGCCTTATTTACATAAAGATGTTTCTAGCTGTAGATGATTTCTGTGGTCCTCATGGAAGCTCTTGGTTTCTGGTCTCGCTTAACCATTCTCAAAGCTTAAGGTCCGATGGATGGTAGGATCTGTATGTTACATGATGTCACCTTTAAGTGATGCAGCTTGAAATTTCCCTCAGTCTTAGATGGAAGTCAAACAAAGTGTCGCTGGATTGGGAAGCATAGCTAGAAAGCACACGGTGGGATATGATGCAAGTAGAATGTCTGGATATCTCCTGTAGGAGTAATTAAGGAATGCTAAGCTTGGCCAGGGACATTAAATTGCTGCTATATGGGAGGCAAACTCACCCGCTTTAAATCTATATCCTTTTATGAATTTCTTGAAGGTTTTGTATATCACATTCCAGCACCCCACCTGAATTTTAAAGTCCCATCATAATGAAAGTTTTGGATAAATTCCTCGCTGGGAAACTCCTCGCTGCCACAGCTTGTTTAAATAACCTGCACTCTTACAATGAAACTGATTTATGTTGATCCTCAACTTTAAATAGGGATGTATACACCTTCTCTTTTAAAAGAAAACTAATTTAAGTCATGTTGGATGATAGGTTTGGACATTTGAGTTTCGTAATTTTTCTGTAACTTTTCGGGCTAACTGGAGTGCCTTAAAAGTCGTGACTGCTGATCAAAAATGATCAGGCTCACACGTTATAGAAAGAGTCACAGAGAAACCGTTGATGTTTTTCGGTTTTCCTAAATTATTTGTGCTGGGCTTTTGAGTTTTTCATATTATATGTCGTAAATCAATATTCTTGCTTGGAATATTGAGGACAATTGAGTTTAAGTGTGGCTTATATTTAGTATCTACTATTTACATATACATTAAAAAAAAAAAAACCATACTTTTTGATTTCTTTGTAATCTTAGGGACTTCATGTTTTGAGTACCAGGAGCTATTTAGATGAGCTCAAACCCTTTGCTGCCAAATACTTTATATATAATATAGATTGAGTTCCACTTAATGCCTCTACAAACCCAAATATAAGAATATGTTTGGCAATTGAAATGCTAAACTTGTGGGATTTTACCTATAAGCAGAGTTGAATTTGCTAAACCTACTAGATAAACTCTGTTCCAAAGTGTGAAGTCAGTTGTTAGGGAAACTGCTCAAATCTGAGGGACTTGAAGACAAGTAGCTTCTATATATAAGACTTAAATTAGAATGGATAACCAAACTTGTAGATAAATTGGGCTGTGCTGACTTATCCCCTTTCATGGGTGGACTGGAAGTACTGTGGAAGGCCAATACTGGTGGTGGAGAGAAAACCTCAGAGAGGGATTTTGGGTGTTCTAGTGTTTAGGTCGGGGCCTTTAGTCTAAACAAAGTTCTTGAAGTTTATGTTTCCCACACAGTTAACCCAAGATTTGGGTAGGAGATAAGAGGATGAGCCTGGTCTTATAAATGGTTTCGAGGAACTGACTCTATGGCGGTTCCACAGTGTTCTTAACATTTTTAACTTTGGTTTGGTCTTGCCTATGAAGAGTATATGCTCTTAATGGATTTAATAAAAGTTTTATGTGTCGCTGATGAGCTCCTGGGAAGGGGTGGAACCACGAGACAAAGTTGTGGGTTGTGTGCTGCTTTCATCTATGTCCTCTTATTATTTCCCATGTTTGGTTTTAAATCACTAAATTGCACCCTTTGTGATTACGGTTCTGGCTACATTGGGTGCCAACCTTCCTAAATAAATTGCACAGAAAGGTGATGGGCCAGCAGGATCGAACCCTGAATGATGCCTTCATTGTCGTGGAGAATATGCTCTGAACCTGTGATTTCATAACAAAGATGGACTCTTTTGAGGGTGATTTACAAACCCCGAGAGGTCTAACTTGGTAGAAGTGATGTCTTTCCACTCTGTACTGGGTGATGTACTGCTGGACAAGGTAGAATACAACAATGAGGTGGGAAGTCATATGTATACTCTTGAGAGTGTTAGTAACTATACAATCAAAGAATGGGAAGCGCAAAGTTTGAAGGAAGGATGAGCTATGAGGTCCTACAGAGCCAAGTCCAGAACGCCCGAAGTGCATGATGTTATGATTTAAGTTCTTAAGTCTACGTTAAAGTATTCCTTGGAAGGGCTTGAAGTGTAATATCACAATGTGCCCAGATCCTCAAAGAATAAGTACCACAATAACATGGAACCCGCTGATAATTCTAAGAGAGGCACATGGTGGTGAAGTAGTATGTCATCATGGGATGGCTGAGAATCGCTAAAGACTGTTTATAATCATGCTGAGGTGTCCAGGGTTTACTCCTGAGTACAATCCTGTGAGCTGGGTGACAAATGAGTGCATGATATCATGATAATCTTTCTCTCGATTTAGGAGTTCATGCTACATAGGGGCCACTGCTAGGGGTGGAGCCAATGGTGACCCCTATGGTCCTCTCTTTGCAACCGGAGTCCCTGTGCAAGGACCTGATAGGATCAAGACTATGAAGCTGAAGTGTAACATACTGGCGCAAGGTTCTTCATGAAGAAGATGAAGCTTGGAAGACTTTACTACATTATGGTGTTTTGACGGTGATGGCCCTATGAAGATGGAAGTTCTGCTTGAGCCTAAAGTGACCCTATAAGTATAGACAGGAAGAACCCTGTGGAAGATGAAGGTAAATTCTTAGTTGCCTAAGGTTTGAAAGCATGATCCGAGGAAGACATATTTGTCAAGCAGAGCTGAGTTTTAAGTAAACCCCCACCTTGTATAAACTTCTGTTCTGAAGTTTCTAGAACCTTTGAAGTAAGAAACAATGTCTACACTTAGACTCTGGTGAGCCAAGTGGTTTCTATATATAGACTAATGGAATGGATAACCAACCTAGAGTGAACCCAAAGTAGGATCTTTGGTCTCTGGGAAGGACTGCTGGCCACCATGCCTGCACTGCAGAGAAACCTGTAGAGAGAGGATTTTGGTGTTCAGTGCTAGGCCTGGGCTTCACCAAACCAAGTTTAGTAGTTTCATGTTTCTCCTATTACTAGCAACCTGAAGACGGTGGCAAAGAGAAGACATGAGGCTGGTTCGAGGAAATGGAAGTGAGGAATTGACTTTCATGGCTCTCTTCAATGTCTTTATGAGAAGCAGTTCCATAACTTTTGGCCTTGGTCCCTGGGCTGGGAAGCAGAGCATGGAATGGTCCTTTGATTTAATGGAAGTTTTTCTCATGGCATTGAAGGACAGCCTGGGAAGGTGAAACCACTGGACATCCTGTAAAGGGAAGCAGGTGCTTATTTTCATCTCCGTCTCTCTTATTATCTCATGGCCCATGGGAATCACCAACGCTCTTTGTGATCCCCAAGATTCAAACGCACGAAAGCAATTCTTCCCAAATGTTAAACTCAATTATGATAGTCATGAACATTCCATCCGTAATTAACTGCCACTCAACTACTTTTCTTTTATAAATATATTTATCTTTAAAGTGATTTAAAAATCCCCACTGTAAGGGATGTTGTGGTAAGGTAACGCTATTTAGTAGAAGAAGCCCTATAGATAATTGTCTTAGCAACTCAAAGAGTGGATGGGGGTGGTGCAAAAAGAAAAAGTAGTAGGTAATCTCACATTTCATAATTTGGGTTAAATGATAGGTCCAATACAGATTAACTTTGTCAATAACCAAAACAAATTATACTACCATGAAAGAAGGTGTGCATTAATGATAGGTTCTTTACACTTGAGTAGTAATATGTGAAATGCTGTCCCTCTCCGTCAGAGAAATAAGCGTGACGCAGGGTTCCTAAGTGAAACTATCATATACTAATAAATGAACATGCACTTAGAGTATCTAACTGCGGTCAAGAATGGTGCTTCTCTCAACTATTATGCGAGGCCAGAACTCTGACGCATCTATAAGGGGTATTGTGGGTACATCTTCACTTTAACCAATATTTGTATACCCCACTTTTCTACTTACTCTTACCCATCCATGGATGCTTGTCATGTAAAATGCAGCCGCGATGATGACCATCTTAGTGTGGCCTTAACCAGCTAATGAGGTAATTTCTATGTATGATGATTGAAATGTATGTGGGATGCTCTGTAGCCAAAGAACATATGTATGCTGGGATTATCCATTAGCTACTACTTTGTTTCATCCTTAGTGGTACTCCAAGGTGAGAAATTGAGTAGGCTCTCTGTAGACCCCTTTAAACCCTCACTTAGACTATAAACTCGCCCACTAGGGACAACCCTGGAGTTTTCTAGTTGGGTTTGTTATACATGCTAAGTGTAAACCGATTCCCATATGGATGAAGGATGTTTATCTTAGGTTGCTTGATATTCATCAAAAGCTAAGTGTGGTGGAACTCTGAGAAAAAATCTATAGACTTTAGGGTCCATCTGACACTTTGTTTTAGCTTAATATCTCTGTATATTTCTTTTATTAATACCTTTAGTTTTTATCAAATTTCATTAGTGAACTCATCTAAAAAGTAGCTAAAAGTGCTCAAAGAATGAAAGATGGGTATCCCAAGTAATTCAAGTGCCCAAGTCCAAGAAGGGAAGAAGTGCTACTTAAAAGGACCAAACGCTAAAATCATATATGGCCAAAGACCTCATCTTAACTCATTCTAAATCTATATTCTCATCATCATCTTAGTATAATTGAAATATGGAAAAGCAATTCAAAAGAAGGAGCTTATTCCTAGTCTTGATGAAGAAGCAGGAAGCAAAACCGGGGCTTTTTATCGAATAATTTCGAAGATGTGTAGGGGCATGCAAAATGTACGATACTCTGATCCTGGAAACTTTATGATTTGTAGATGACTGTATGACGCAGTAAGTAGAAAACGTATCTACAATTCTTAAGGCTGGAGGTCACGCTGGGTCATGATGAGGCATTTTGGGCTCTGCCCTAAACCAACTAAATACGAAGCGCGGTAATAAACCAGGTAAAAAGGTATTAGTTATGTGGTAATATGATAATTTAAGGGACCAATTTTAAGTCTTGAGAGGAGAAATATCATACCTGACTTCAAAGCTAGGGTCTCTGAGCGCCTTCAACTCCTGAATGATATTCCCTAAACCTTCTTATGGCATGGACGCCCACATCCATGAGTAGCTAAAAACCATGATTGGAGTGATGAACTTAAGTTGTAAAACAAAGATCTAAAGTATTATATTAACTACTTTGAAGTTCCTCACATTTAATGTCGCTTGTTTATACTATAAATGAATACTATGACGATTGATGACTGAAGCTTAGGAAAAATAACCAAATTGACTCTAAAGTTGGGATCCAACTTCGCATCGCTAGTAATGAGTTAGAGATATAATTGCGAATAAACTCCTTACACAAGTAGAGAAATAGAAACCCTGCAGAGGGATTTAGGAGCAACTGTGGGGTATAAACAATACTAAAAGTGGACCCTGAATTTTAAGAGTCTAATGGTATGATCAACCTATAATCTACAAAAGATAAAGCATCTCAATTAAATCTGTTCTGAGGACCACGCTAGTGGCCCTTTGGGTGGAATAGAACTGTAGGCTAGAACTTTGCACTAGTGAGGTAGGAAATTTAGATAACACAACACCTTAATGTTATCCCACAAGCAGGATAACCTATGATTAAATCTACTTAGTAGGGAAATTGCACAACCTGTCAATACTTTAATAACGGGTTAAGGGATCCTTTTGACTACATCTCTACATGATTAAGTAATACAATTTTTATTTGTTTTGATTTTTATTTACTTTACCACAAATCTAAAATTCACCCATCAGCATTACTCATTAGTGTATGGTTTATTGAGTATTTTGCTATGCTATGTTCCCAATTTGAACCCTTAGTCTTGGTATGACATGACAATTAGTGTTCACTCGCGGTGAGTAGCATGAATTTCCCTAAGTATCAAAGATAATGTCTGCATCTAAAAATGCTCAATCGGAAGACGCGCTAAGCTCTATGAGAATATAAAGAATTTTGTGTTAACACATAGAATTTATTAAATTTGTTCAGTTTTGTGATAACTCACAAGATTCAAGTTTTCGGACTAATTAATTTGCAAACATTAGGTCTTTTGCACCTTGTGCAAATATCTCGAACCCTATTGGTTGAGGCCAAACCTAGGTAAACTAGGAAACCGATCCGTCACGGAGCTAGTGTGAGCAAAGTCCTACCAGAAAATGAGAAATAGAAGAGGAACTGTGGCAAATAGGAGCCATGACGAGAGAGGCGCGGCCACGCCACATAGCCGGCCAATTCGCTCCAATGGGCGCCTCCTGTGGCCATTGGCCACGCTCCATCTTTCTCTTTTCGGCCCCCTCTCCCATCAACCAATCAGATCGCTCATGTTAGAGCATAGCTCGGTTGAACCCACCAAGCGTTGGTATGTCAAGTTTGGTTGTCATATTTTAGTGAACCAAAAATCATTTAAAGAGTCGCTTGAGTATGTACTAGAGTCAACTTCTTATAGGTTAGCTTGAAAGTATTAGGATATGAGACATTACAAGTATTACGAAGACTTGAAGAAGTGAAGAAGTAAGGAGCTACAAAGACAACATCATCCTTCCACTTGAGGTTAGTGATATTTGACTTGAACTGTTTCATTCCCTAACGTATCTTTGAAGTCGTGCATATTGAAACCATAAGCTGCCGAAGCATGAATGATTATACTCTAGTTAGACGTAGTATTAAGGAATACAATACGAAGTATAACGTTTATCTTTTAATCATTATATAAGACATCGACATAATCGTTTGAATGCTATTGTGATTATGTATGGGTATGAGGTGAAGATTTCATCCTAGGAAACAATGTTGTACATTCGTTTAAAGGAAGTAAATTCATGAACTTGTTTTGTGAATCGAAAGGAAATCGCTAGGCTTATTGGTATTGTTATTCATTACATATCTCTTGAACTACCAATATGTGTGATTAGTACAACCACTCATGACTTGTTTATGTTCTTGGTAAAACTATTCACGAGGGCGACTTTTGTATTGGTATGACTTTTATTAGTGAAACCGATCATAAGTAATCATCTGAGATGGTATGATCGATTTAGTGTTATTGGTATGACCAACTCTAGGAAAAGGGAACCGATCCTAGTAAGAGGTGCAACCGATCACAAGAGGGGAATCGATCCTTGTAAGAGTTGCAACACGTTTCTATATATTGGGAACCGATCCTATGAACATGTACAACACGTCTTTAGACATTGGGAACCGATCCTATGGACATGTGCAACAAATACAAGTTAGATACCATATATATGTGGGAACCGATCCTAGTACCTAGTCAACCGAATTTTGGAAATCTAGTGTGACTAAATCCAGTACTCACATGGAGGTAGAACAGAAACTTGTTTTGGTAGAACTGTGAAACCCATGATTGGTGATTGAGTGTTCTTGATCAATCACATAGTTCTTGAAAGTCAGATGAACCAATTCTAAACTTGTTTGGAAGTGTGGCAAATCGGTTTTCAAGATTGTAAGTATGAAAGAGGACGTACAAAGTTAAGATGTCGACATACTTTGAACATGTGCAATGAACGCTTATCTTTTATTGTTCAAAGATATTCCTTAGTAGCTAAAGGAAAAATCCCGGATCGACAAATAAGTTGAGAATCTTTTAAATTAAGGTTTTTAATTTTATTTTTTGGAAAATGAAAATTAGTAATGTGCATTTACTAGTTGGAGATTTTCTAAGAGATTTTGGGTCAATGTTCGGACAAAGTATTTCCAGGAATTATGGAAAACGAATTTGGAATATATTGCATATCTTGAGAATATTTTCGGTTTTGGAAATTCTTTGGTGTCCAAACTTCCTTGGTCTATAAATATCAAAGTTTGCATTTCTAGCAAACTAATCCTCAAAGCTTGACAAAACTACCTAGTTGTGTTATTCTTGGTGGAGTTGCCTATTCGGAGAGAAAGTAACCTAATTAGGCGAAATCTCTTACTACGCTCGGATTAAAGACTTCTTTTTGATTGAGAAGCTCTATTAGTACCGTTGGTGGGAAACTAGATAATTGCGGTTTATTATTAGTTTTCAATTGATTTGATTGACTAACGGTTGTTGAACTTTGATTGCACCTAGTTTGTTTATGCTTGAAAATCTTCTCTTCGATATAAGATTCACTCAAACTAGATCGAAGTTTAGAAGACGGGATCTTTAGACTTTTTGTAGATCTAAAGGCGTCTTTTGATAATCCATTGTTAACAAACTCCGTTATGTGCAAGAGATTCAAGTTGATTGTGTCGAGTGCTTATTGAAGATCTAAGAAGATTTGAAGGCGAAGAAGATTTACGATTTGGGTTCATAATCTTTGGTGTGCACAATACTTGTTTTGGTTAAAGAGGATCCAACTATAATCGGTTTATCCTTGTGGTAGATTGGATTGATTAGTTGAGTAGATCGGCATCAATACAATTCTTTGTGATTTAAAGTATTGATTGCAAAATCTAGACAATTACTTTGGTAGTTGTTATTAGATAGATCTAAGGACATGACAAAGGAGTTTATTGGGATAAATGAAGAGCCTTTGTCGAACTCACATCACTTGGTTGAAAGAGTTGATACCAAACAGATTTGTTTTTCCTTTCTGTTTGGAATACGAACCAAAGGAATTGTTCCAAATCTTGACTTATTACAAGTTGGAGGCGTGGGAACACAGGCGGAACTAGGTGAACTATAGGTTTAGTTGCTTGGTCTAAACTATACGAAGTTGGTTTGATTTTGTATAGCGGCTTAATCACGAGAGTATTCAATTTTGGACAAGATCAGGGGTTTTTTGCATTTGCGGTTTCCTCGTTGAGAATCTTGTTGTGTCTTTTACTTTTCTATTTCCGCAATTATAATTGGGCTGACCGACTAGGAGGGCCCGAAGGGTCCGTAGGGAGAGTCCCTTTTATGACAACTTTTTTGTCAAATGGACCTAACGCAAATTGCAAATTTGATAAAAGATTTCAAACTTTCCGTGTGCAATTTCGATTTGGTTCGTTGGATCAAATGACTTAAAAACACGGAATTCAATGTAAGCCGTTCATCTAATAAGGATTTCAAATATGATTTCCGTGTGTAGATTCAATATGGTTCGTTGGATAAGGGATTTCCATCCAGTACCATCGCCGACGACATCACCACCAGCAACATAATAACGACAGCAACCACCTCCACTACTACCGCCATCACCAGATCCACAATAACATCACCTCTGCTACCATTACCCTAACCATCACAACCACAATATTAACACCCCACGCCATCACCGTACCGCCACCATTACCCTAACCATCACAGCCACAACATTACCACCTACGCGCCATCACCATACCGCCACCATAGCACACAACGGCACCACCTCTTTCACTTCCATCCCCATCACCAACCTCTTTCACTTCCATCCCCATCACCAATTTATACAGTACTTTCTTAATCAGCTATTTCTGATTCTGTCACAACCAACACCCTCCACCACCACTATCATCACCACCAGCACCGGCCAAGAACTAATTTTGATTAGAGTTTTCAGTTTCACCAATTCCGAATTTCAATTCACAAATCACTGCCACCATTATCCTCCTTCACCTCCTTTAGTTTCATACACAAAACACTTCAATAATTCAATTCATACACCAATTCTGGTTTTTGAGATCAAATTAAAGTTAATTGACTAATCCAATTCAATCGGATACAAAAATTAGGAACTAATTGAAACACACAAACCTTGACTCTAATTCCGATCGAGAAGATTGTACGGTGTGAGACTGCTCTGTGGTGGTGGTGGTACGTGGAGACCGTGTAATATTTGTGCTAATTTTTTTTCTTTTTTTTGTAAAGAACAAGATACAATTGATCGAGTCACAGAGTGGTAGATTCAAGTAATTGTAGAATGAAGATTTCATTTTCTTATGCGGCTGGAAATGTGAGTGAAAGAGGAGGAAAAGGGAATAAGTTAGCTAGGTTTTCATTTTATTAATTTTAAAAAAAATTACAAACCTACCCTTAGATGAACACCTTCCAACGCGTCCCAGACAAAGCCACATGTCTCTAGCGAATTAAGTAATCTTTGTAGTGTACACTGTAGCGTGCATACTTTCTACAAAGTTTAACCCTTCACCCTCTAATGTCTTGCCATGCAATTGCACGTGTGTGCGCAGCAAACGTACACAAAGCTAGTTTAGTAACCGTACACAAAGCCAAGTTAGTATCAGTTTGAAGTGGCAATAAGAAAAACATAGCAAGGAAATTTTTAGGGATCTTTGGTTGCGGTAAGAGGTCATTTAACCTGCACTAAAGCATATTTGTCCGAAAGCAACCTGCACTAAAGCATATTTGTCGCTAAAGATTTCTTTGGTATTATCATTATCATGCATTTGTATACTGTACGGGATTTTTTTCGAAACAGTGAGGTTGAGGAGCCAAGCACATAGCATCACGGCCACCATTGCCAGCACCACCAAAAGAAATCTCGTCAGAATCACAATAAGAAATCCCGTCAAAATTACAATAATGCCGTGCCATTATGGCACGAGGTATCCACTATAGTACGAAATACCTGAAAGTCAAATGGTATTTTCTTAACAGTCTGATTGTAGTGGTATTTCATTTTTTGTTCGGACGGCCCTCCCCACCGTGGCAGCGGTGTTCTAGTTATTTTTATTATAATTAGAAGTAAATTACACAAACGTTAATTCCTATTTACTTGATAGTAATTTATTGTGTTTGGTTAAGTCCGAACCTTTTATCAAGTAAACATACTTCGTTGTTATATTGTCTCGATCTCGTATCCATAGACGATCACACGAAGTGTGAACCGATTAGTTGTATTGTCTCGACTCAGTCCATAGACAATCACTTTCGGAGAAAGGACTTATATGTGGAAAAGTTTTAGATTGAGGTATATTTGGATACCCTCGTCTTTTCACCTCAAAACCCGTCACACACACTTTTAATAAAGATTGGAAGTTGGTGGGTCGATACGCCTAATTCCATTAGGAATCTAATCCAGACATCCCAAGCCAGTCTCCAAAAAACAATCACTGCCGTACGATTTGGCCACTTGATTTATTAAGTTTGGCCGCTCCCCAACGCACCCAAATAGGCATCACCATGTCACCACAAGCAGTGTGCCAACACCGCTGCTACAATTCGCGCCAAAGTGCTGGGATTGCCTACAAGCCATCCCAAACCGCGCCTGGTAATCATCACATGCGCCATGCCAATTGGCTAGCCAACCTGCCAAATCACTCCAGTATGCCAATTGGCAGGCCATGCCATTCCGCGGCAGAAATATGCCAATGGCTTTGGTCAAACCAAAGGGAAACCCTATTTTTCTAGTCGTGGCCCAATTATGCCACTTTGGGCCCACAACATGCCATAAGCCATGTGGGACCCGGGATACCCTAAAGTGTGGCCGACGTCATATTATGATTACCCACGATCGTTCATGGACATGCCCACGTTATGGCCATACCATGGTTCCTTTGATCAAAACGACCAAGGCAGTGTTTGCCAAGATGTCGATGTGCCGCGCCACCTAGCCGCGCGCGCCACTTAGGGTTTTGATATGCCAAACCCTAATTTGGCTAGGAACATTACGCCGTCCCATGCCAAATATCATCACATGGGCATTAAGTTTGATGTGGCAACTAGAGCTAATATCATTAAGCCATATTTGGGTCCAACACCAATATGCCAAGATGTGGCAGGTGCCACCTTGCCGCTACGCCATTGGCAGGTGCCACCTTACCGCAACGCCATTGGCAGGCGCCACATTGCCACTACGTCATTGGAAAGCGTCACCTTAACATTGTGCCACTAACATGCGCCACATTGCCATTGTGCCACTATCAGGCGCCACATTTACATTGTGCCACTTGCAGGCGCCACATTGCCATTGTGCCACTATGCATGCGCCACTATGCCATTATACTGCCTAGCTTGCGTGCGATTGGTCAGAATAACTAGGTCTTGCACATTAGACCCACCCAGCAACTTGTTGCACATTTTTCCACGAAACACTCGAGACATCAAACATTTCACAAACATGGGGGATACTCATCAGGGTATTGGTTTGGCGGTTTACAGCTGTTGATGGTGGTTTTTAGCTTAGGGTTAAAATCGTAAAACTATGCATCTGACATGACGTCACTATGACCACTAGCACACTTATTGAATTAATAGCATGCCTACGTAAGAATTACCAGGGTGCCTTTTTTATACGTGTGTCATGTTCCACGACATAACCCTTAGTATTAACTGACATCACCTTTGTATATGCCAAACCCTAATTCTCCCACCGTGCCAATGGCAAACCATGCCAGCCAAGGCATGCCAACCATGCCAGCCGCACCACCGTGCCAGCCACGTCTCCGCGCCAAGGCATGCCAACCATGCCAGGCGCACCACCGTGCCAATGGCAAACCATGCCAGCCACGTCTCTGCGCCAAGGCATGCCAACCATGCCAGCTGCACCACCGTGCCAATGGCAAACCATGCCAGCCACGTCTTTAGCTTAAGGCATGCCAACCATGCCAGCCGCGACCACCGTGCCAATGGAAAACAATGCCAGCCCACGCCTCTGCGCCAAGGCATGCCAACCATGCCCGGCGCACCACCGTGCTGACCACGTCTCTCGCGCCCAAAGCATGCCAACCATGCGGCCCGCACCACCGTGCCAATGGAAAACCATGCTAACCCACGCTGCGTGCAAAGGCATGCCAACCATGTCATCCGCACCACCGTGCCAATGGCAAACCATGACAGCACGTCTCCGCGCCAAGGCATGCCAACCATGCCCACCGCACCACCGTGCCAATGGAAAACCATGCCCCCACGTCTTGCGCCAAGGCATGCCAACCATGCCACGACCGCACCGTGCCAATGACAAACCATGCCAGCTACTTCTCCACGTCAAAACAAAGGGTTGCAATAATCAATGGCTACCCTTCTCTTTGAGATGCATATCTCGGCCATCCAAGTTCGCCACCTAACGCATGGAAACTTGCAGCCCAAATCCAAACACCACGGTTTGCACTAAACCCTAGTTTTGGTCGCGCATATACCATGCCAGCCTTTCTTTAACGTCACTGGCTGCCAAAACGAAGGGTTGCAACGATCAACGACCACCTTTCCATCTAAGATTCTGATCTTAACTGTCCAAGGTCACCAGATAACGCGTGGAAACTTGTGGCCCAACGCCAAGCCTTAATTTTGGTCGCGCCCAAACTACGCCAAGACCCCAGATTTTGGCCGCGCCTAACTACACAAAAATCCTAGCTTGCCGGCCATACTTTCGTGTCGCCAGCTACCAAACGAAGGGTTGCAATAATCAACGGCTACCCTTCTCTTTGAGATGCAGATCTCAACCACACATGTTCGCCACCTGACGCATGGCAACTTACGGCCCAAAGCCAAACATCACGGTTTGCGCATAAACCCTAATTTTGGCCGCGCCTACTTATGACCAAGCCATGCTCAACGTTGGATGCTACAAACGAAGGGTCGCAATAATAAACGGTTACCCTTCTCTTTGACATGCAGATCTCGACCACACAAGTTCGCCACTCCGACGCATGGCAACTTGGCCCAAAGCCAAACATCACGGTTTGCGCCTAAACCCTAATTTTGGCCGCGCGACGACTCATGACCAAGCCATGCTCAACGTTGGCTGCTACAAACGAAGGGTTGAAATAATCGACGACTACCCTTCTCTTTGAGATGCAGATATCGACCATCCAAGTTCGCCACCTAACGCATGGCAACTTGCGGCCCAAAGCCAAAACATCACGGTTTGCACCTAAACCCTAATTTTGGCCGCACCTACTCTATGGCAAAGCCATGCTCAATGCTGGCTGCTAAAACGGAGAGTTACAATTGTCGGATCTGAATATCGCAACATCAGTATTTCGCGAGATTAGTAAATGACAGCATCGCGAAGGCGTCGCAGAAGAGTAATATAAATGACGCAATGAATGACGACAGCCAAATCACGAGAAAGATGTGAAGATCTAGCGAAGTTTAGGAGTGTCGCGAGATTGTATACTTGTACACTTGCGATATTTCGCAAGTCATTCCCGAAAATAAAGGACATCTTAGCTGTCATCCACTGTGTACTACCCTATATAAAGAGTTGAGCAAGTCTATTGTAGAAGAGATCTTTTTGGAGTGTTAGGCAAGTCATTAGGAGAGAGAAAGTTTGTGGTGATTGTAATTTCTTTAGCTTTTTTCTATTTTATCTTGTAAACCTTGAAGGAATTAATCAATAAAATCATTGTTATTCATCTTCAAATGTCTTAGTTGTGTGGATTATTGTGAGGGTGTAGTGTAGGATTTCACGTAACTACATATTGGCACTAGAAAGGGCTGTTTGAATAAGGATTGACATCGTTATTTGAAAGAAATTGGAGTGGTAGGGAAGGAATTTCTTATAATTTTCAACAGTTTACCAAAATTAAGAAATGGCTAGAAGAAGAAATGTATCCGAGCAACCAACAACGGTTAGAAGGAGTAGGAGAATTGTTGGAGAAGGGAGAAATGAAATGGGAGAATCCTCCAGAATGAATATAAGGAATAATGAAGAAAATCAAATTCAATCACCAATTCAACCAAAGAGTAAATAGAATGTGGATTATGATAGAGTAAGCGTGCATACTTTGGAGATCGGTATGTGGAAGAAGGGGAGAAGAACAACAATTGGAAAACAATGGACAAGAGGAGAGAAACCGAGAAGAGACTGGAGAAATAATTCATGGAAATGAAGAAATCGCAACATTAGAGGCGTTGAGACAAACAATACATGAAGAAAGGCGATTAGAAGCTGAGGAACGTGCAAATTTAACAAGATAGAATCATGAATTGAGGATGGAAAACATGAGATTACAAAATCGAAGGTCGAGAAGCACTACAAGATCAAGTTCAAGATCGATTAGAGAGGAAATGAGGAGAATTGTACCTACGAAGTAAATGCGATGGAGAAAACAGAGAAGAAGCACAAAATCCTGTCATGAGAACATTGCGAGAGAAGAGAAATGATGGAAGATCGTTATATCCCACGTCCCGAGACTCTTCAAAATGAGCAGAATGGTGGAAACCAAGGAAATAGGCAGCGTCAGAGGCAAAATAATCCAGTTGATGAAGAAAATCAAGAGGAAGGAAGAAGAATATTGCATGGGAGAGAAGCACAGAGGAAGCAAAAATAAATTGAGGATGAAATTGAACGACATTATGCCAAACAAGCACGTCTAGCTCGCGAGAGAGAAAGATTGAGAGCAGAAATGGAAGAACAGGAGTTAGAAGAGGCAATTCGCTGGAATAATCATGATAATCGAGAAAGAAGAAGTAGAACAAAATGTAACAATGATAATATTAATGAAGAATGTGAAAGAGCACAAAGGAGAGCTGATAGGCAACAAAGAAGAGAAATTGATAGATGTAACGATGTGCGAATTCGCGAAAGAAATGAAGGAGAAGATCGCAGAGAAAATACGAGAAGAGAATAATGAACAAGAAAGTCAAAGTAGACATGAACGCAGAGAGAAGAAAGCGGAACTAAAAAGACCAATGGATTCAAATTCAAATGTAAATGAACAAATTTTGAGAGAATTGGCGAAATGAGAGGAATGATGAACAGTAAAAGGAGGAGGAAAGAGACAGGTTGGATGAAGCAATAGAAGAAGGCTGCGAAAACTCGTTCACACAAGAGATACAATTAAGAGGAATACCACCAAGTGCAATTTACCAACATTAACCAAAGATTTTCGATGGAACAACTTGTGCGATACTGACATATCAAAGCTTATATGAGATGTATGCTACAATGGGAGAATCATGATGCTATATTGTGCAAATATTTTGCATCAAGTCCAGCAGGAGAAGCTTTGAAATGGTTTGAATGGCTATCAAGAATACAATAACATCTTTCAATCACTTGCAAGCTATATTTTTAGGGGCATATATAAGTAATAATTCCTCGCGACCAGGTATTGAAGATGTATTTGGGTTAAAACAAAGGGTTGGTGAAAGTTTGAAGCATCTAATTGTGAGATGGAAGACAATGTGTAGCGAAATGGCTGGCCGAGTGGAGGAGAGATATCTCATCTTATCATTCATTAATGCTATGTTTGCGACAAATCTGTTATATATTCAAATTTTTAGAGTCAAGAATACAATCACAATGGCGAGTTGCGAGAGCTTAGGGAGGAGTATATTGCTCTAGAGGAAAAGCAAAATGAGATGGAATCATACCTCGTCGCGAATACAAGTTCGGTTTTGCGAATGCAAGTTTGTTACCTAAATTGATAACTTGTGGCGAGTACCTCGCAAGATCAATAAGGAATGAGGATACAGGATGATGGTCAAGCAAAAGTTGGTAGCCATGGGAAGTCGCGATCGGGAAGAATTTGAAAAGAAAGAAATTTCTACAACCGTGGCGGAAATAATAAAATTCAAAGGCTTGATCAACCGCAAGAAACCTATGGAGGTCAGAGGCATAATCCGCAAGAGACTAATGGAGGCCAGAGGCAGAATTATCATAGAGGACAACGAGGTCATAGAGTCGTATGGGAAGAAATCAAGATGCCACCACTAAACGCTAGCGTGGAGAAGATAAGGGAAGCTATAATCCTGATGGAAAACATACCCGCACCATGGAACATGGGAATGAACCACCTCGGTGTGAAGTCATGAATTCTGTTCCTACCACCATTTTCATGGACACCAAACGAATGATTGCAGGAATATCAAAAGAATCATCCTTAGAATGATAGATTAAGGGAAACTAAATCAATTCTTAAAATTTGAAGAGAAGACTCAACCATTACCAACACCTCGAGGAAATTCACTGAGAGTAAATACAACAAAAGGGAAAGAAACATTTGTAGTGGAAGTTGGAGCGAAGGCCAAAAACTTGTTCTGCAATTCTATTGTACATTCGTACAAGACAATCAAGATTTTCATGATAGTGTTCTCGGTAGGGTTTTTGCAAGAGATGTTGACAATAGAGAAGTAATGAACATGTGAAGTCATCGCTTGGTGAAAGAATGGCAAGCGCAAATTATTTCTTTTACCGCAGAAGAAGTAATTGAAGGTGGCGAGATGCATGACAATCCATTAGTGGTAAGATTGAAGATTAACCCAAAACCTGTTGATGATGAAGGTGATGGGGCAGAAAATTCATGGGCAATAAATAGAATCTTAATTGATCTTTGAAGCTCAGTAAACATCCTTTTTACCACACTTACAAGACTATGGGAGGGAAAGACGAAGATTTGATACCCTCAACCTATAAGATTTATGGTTTTAATGGCACTGCTAATAAACCTAAAGGAGAAATTCGCATGCGAATACCATTGAAAGGGTTATCAACTGAAATCTTGTTTTGCATAGTCAATGTGGAATCCCCCTATAATGCATTAATTGGGCGACCATGGTTACATGAAATCTTGGGTGTAGCATCAACTTACCACCAGTGCATAAAATTTCCTCATCCCAGTGGTGTTGGAGTTATAAAAGGAGATTGGGCTGAGGGACTAAAATGCTATGAATTCGATGTGGAATCTTGCGAGGAAAGGGCTGCTCAAAAGAAGAATTGGAAGCGGAATATCAAAGAAGAACAAAGAAGAGAAAGACCGATGGTGGACACAATAGAAGTGAGAGATGAAGATATATTGCGAAATCAATGCTTGAAAACAATTGGAAATTGCGATGGCCTCGCAATAGAGAAAGAAATATCGAAATTTGAATGAAGAAACAAAGAGCAACAGGAATAAGAAGTGTAAGAAATAAATAGTTGATTTTAGAGTTGTGTTAAAAAAAAAAAAAAAAAAAAATTGTTTTGAAGGGAAAAGACTTGTCGAAAGTACAAAGAATATGACGATTGAAGAAGGAGTACGCGAAAGTCTCGTGATTCATGAATATAATGAAAGTTTGGTCAAATAATTACAGCGAGATCACAGCAAATGAAGCAAGACTATGCGATAATTTCGCAAAGATAATGACAAGAACTAATCAAAAATCAATAAATGATCGCAAGAATTGATAGAAATAAAAGAATGAGTGAATGGGACAAACCTTTATGGCGTACACCCTAGTTCGACGAATGATATTTCGTAAGAGGCAAATGTAAGACCTAAAGTGCGTCATATAGGGGGTATCTCTTGACATGGCTCGGGAAAAGGTTACACCGCCCCCGGAACACGAGTCATGAAAATTTGGGGTCAATAAAGCCCATCCGGGAGAGATACCTTGGATTTCCAACTATATATATAAGGTTATACCAAAGTTGGACGGCGAGAGGGTCTCTTCCAAGGAGTCGAGTGTATGACCAAGGCGCCGAGGTACATGGTTGAGCCAAGAGTGCAGGGCATTTGAAGTGTCTCGGCCATTCTTGGCAAGTCTTGGCACATGTTGCACTTGGCTCGAAGAAAACTCCACTTAGGGTGAAGTCTCGTAACCATAAGCCCTATAGGTATAAGGGATAAGAGGTTGCGAAAACAACCAGTTGTTGTTAAGACCGGATGGGAGGAGCTAGTCTTGTATGGCCGATGTACGCCTCCTTGAAGGGGCAAACCGGGGAGATGATAAGGGCGGCACCCTCCATTAGGGAGCCGATAAGTGTCTTAAGACGCAAATGTCATGAGGCTCTATTTTCGCAAGAAAATTTAGGCTTGTCATATTTGTGCGATGATCCTGAAGAGGCAATAATACTAACGCGAGGGTAAGACGAGATCAATGGGTCTTTACATGAAGTGTAAAGACGTCCTGCGATTTCGTCGCAAGACGGCATTGTCATGGGGCTTTACGTTCGCAAGAACATTTAGGCCTGTCATATTGTCGCAATAGAAATATCCTGCAGAGGCAAAAATACTAAAGAAATGATAAGACAAGATCAATGGGTCGTTACATGAAAGTGTAAGGACGTCCTGCGATTTTGTCTCAAGACGGCAATGTCATGGGGCTTTATGTTCGCAAGAATATTTAGGCCTGTCATATTGACACGAAAATGAGGGGTGGCAAAATAAGACCTTTAACTAGGAAGGCAAAATAAGACCACACAAAAACAATGATAAGGCAAGATCAATGGGTCATTATATGAAAATGTAAAGACGTCCTGCGATCTTGTCGCAATAATGAATTTCAACATAGATGAAGATATGACAACACAAGAAAGTGAGTAAGCAAATAAGCTTGCGAAAACGGCTATATTTCTTCATTTATTTGTGAAGGGTTAGCAACATCAATTGTGAAAATAAGAAGTATTATTGCTTAAAGATTATCGATATAATCTCTCATATGAAAATAAATAACAGAGGCAAGTATGGGAATGATTAGAATAAAAACTTGTTATTTATTTTCATGTGATAGATTTACAGTAAGAGATTACAAAAATAGAAGGCTAGAAGGATAAATGTACAAGTATCACAAGAAGAGAAAAAGGAAAATAGAGCTATCTCTCAAGACGTTCTTCTTTTCATCGGAATCTTTATCGAGACTCCTCTTCTTCGCTTAGCTTCACTATCGAAAACATCCGAGGAAGGCATATTTTCAGAACTTCATCAAGAAGACAAGGATATGAAGAAAGAGGAACGCGATGGTCATCACAAATCGTCTCAATAGTTTGATTGCGAAACAAAACAAAAGCGTCGTTATTGAAATTGCCATGTAGTTTGCAATTGCTTCTTCAACTGGAATACTTGTTGTTGCTAAGAGAGAGGTCTTTTGCGAGTTGTTATTTTTCAGATTCAAGTTCTTCAATCCTTGTTTGATATCTCTTCTCGGCCTCTGCTGAACATATGATAATGAATCGATGTAATTTAAGCGGTTTCACAAATAAGAAGTGGTAAAGTAAAGAAGAATAGTTAACAACCTTCTTTGTCAGAAATCATATCTTTAACCAAGGCAGTATGCTCAGCATGAAGACTGACGTTAACACCTAAGTTATTTCTGGCATTATCTAGAACTTTCGCGGCCCAAGCGAATTCATCATCACTATTTATGACAAGAAGTGAACGAATTTGATTTTCTCGCTCATTAAGCATGGCGTTTTGGCGAAGAGATTCATCTCGTTCAATTTGGACTTCAAGAAGAGTTTTTGGAATTTCGCTAATGCCCTGTGCACCTTGATTAGCAATGCGATCCTTGTCATCTATAAGGCTATTAATTTTCTTCCTTAGAATATTATTATTCTCGTGGGAGCTAAGATATAAACGTTTAAATCGGTTTGCTAAACCTAAACTAGATCTATGCTCAATTTCTAAGAGATGAAATTTGGTTCAAGTTCATTTATTGAAAGAGAGTTAATTTTGTTCGATTTAACTACTTAAAGATTAGTTGAGATGAGCAAGAAAAGCATCATTATCCATAGGCTCAGGGAAATGAATGGAGAAGGATGGCTTCTCAGGAAAGATTATAAATGTTTGCGAAAATGATAAGTCGAAAGCAAAGAAAAATAAATGACAAAATAAAAAACGAGGAAAAGAGAAGAGTTTTGTACCATAAAGTTCTTTGATTAGCACTTTGAAGAGTAGAAATTTTATTCTTGAGTAGAAGATTCAGTTTCAGCTTGTTGAATTCTTTCAAGAAGAGCAGCGGAGGTCTCATTTCCACTCTTCTTGTAGATGTCGCAACTTCAACTTCTAGTTCTTTGTTCTTCTCCTTAAGTTGAAGATTTTTCTTTTCAAGATTGTTGCGCCTTTTCTCGAGATCTGAGGCAACAACAAAGGAAGCTCTCCAGGACTATAAAGGAAAGTAAAGAAATTCTTAAGATAAGGCTTATAATCAAAATCACAAAGAAATAAAGAAATATGAACATACCAAGGTGATAGGTGTAGAATACACCGTATTTAATATCTAGTATTTATGCTTTCTTTTGAGTTTTCTTGTAAATTATGTATCTTATGTTTACTTTTGAGTTTATTAGGTGCAATGGAGTCATTTGGAGCAAAAAGAAGTGAAAATAGCTACAAAAGTGAAGTCACAAGTGAAGAAGGGCCAAAGACCCAGTGGAACTCGTTCAAATACAAGATTTATACTTTTCATTATGTAGAGGACGAGAAGATGAAGACAATGGCGAAAGAACGGAGTCATTCTGAGTTCGTATGAAGAAGTTATGAGCAAAACAAGAACTCTGAAGCGAATGGCAAAATGGTCATTTGATAGGGCAAGTGTTATTGACACCCAATTGTACGTTAAGGGGAAGACATTTTGTTAAGGGGTGGACTGTCTCAAAGGAAATGCTAAAGGAATTCATGTCATTCACTAAGGGGAGTTCAAATTCAAATCTTGTGTTAAAGGCATCCGCCTATTATACTATGGGCACCTTCATCTTCATATTTCACAGAAGAACCAGACGGAGGTTTGGTTTTTAGGGAACCATTATTCTTTGGTAATGATGGATGTAGACTAAGGAGAATGTTGTGGTGATTTTCGGTGATTGGGATTGGACGGGGAACGTGGTCTTGCCACCGATCGGTGGTGTTTGATATGGTTCGCGATAGGTTTTCGGCTCGGCTTGAGTTAATGGAGAAGTTCGTGATGATCACGATGGTCCGGTAACGATTTTAATGGTCTATGGTTGGTGTCGTGATTTAGATAGTTCGTGATGATCCTGGCAGAGAAGAAGAATTCGAAAGTTAACAATGGTGATGGTCAGCGATGGATAAAGATCGCCTCGGCAGGTTCAAGAGAGCTTCCAATGATGAATGGAGATACCGGTGACGATCATAATTGAGCAGGTTGCTTTTGGTGATCGATGGGGAGTACTCGAGCTTGGCAGTGGACATCACAAGGTCATTGAAGACGAGAGAAGAGCTCGAGGAACTACAGAAGAAAGAATGACAAATTGCCGCCATTGATATGATCATGGTAAATGGATAATGGTGATCATGGTAGTGATGATGACGATGTTGTTGATGAAGAGAATGGCAGTTTAGCTCGAAGCAGTGGTGGTAATGTCGGAGAAAGAGAACGGTAGAGAGCATTACGGGATTGCTGCCATTAATGGCAGCGATGATGATGTCGGAGTTGGAGAATGCATGTGATCGATGGTGCTGTGAATGATTGCTAATGACGTATATGGCTGTTGACAGTGGGTTGCCAAGACTGTGGAGACTGCATGATGGCATCGGTGATGGAATGAAGTCGATCGACTGAGATGGAGGATTGCTGGTGATCGAATGGAGCTCGAGAAGGACATTTTAATGGGTTGATGTTCTTTGCCAACCATGGCGTTGATGATTATCGTGGAGATGGTTAGCTCATCAGCGATGGCGAGATGGAGAGCTCGGCAGTGATGTTGCTATGCTCGGGTAGGACTTCAGGGACGGAGTTTTGGGGAATGGAGAATAGGAGTTTGGAGTGTGGTTATCGAACAGATAGAGGTTGTGTCGTTTCTGCCATGGATGATGTTTAAGAGGAAGAAGCTGAGCACATATGTGTGATGGCAGTAATGATTGGTGATCGAGTTCGAGATGCTGTGCGGGGAGTTAATGAAGTCGATAGAAAGATGGGGCTGAGAAGTGATCGAGTTCTACAGAACCCAGGAAAAATATTTCTCAAGGCGACCATATCCATGAGTTCCCGAGAGAAATTTGGGAAGCGTAAGAAAAATGCCTTGTCGGTTCAATGGGTCGACAGCTAATGTTATAACGGGCTGTTTTTCTCCAGTTTTGACGTAAGCCCATTTGGTTCTCTTAATTCTTTTCGGCCAAGCCTTGGACGTGTGAATTTGGCAGTGGCTTATTTTGGAAATTCTGATTTTGCACAGGGTGTGATGCACGGGACACAATTCTTAAGGAGGGTGCACTTTCCTATTTTTACTAAGTTTCCTAGTTTCTTCAAGAAGAGGTTACAAAACTCTATATATAGGGAAGCTTAGATAGAATTTGGAGGATATTTTACCTCTATTTTGTTTTCTAGGGTTTAGAACCATGAAGTCTTTTCTCTTTCTTGTTGTTATGAACTCCATGAATATGAGCTAGAGTTTTCTTTTGGTTATGGATTAGTTGGATTTCCAAACATGAGTTTTTGTGCAATAAATTAGTTTTCTCTCATATTATCGTTTATGATTCACCATTAATATTGTTACATGATTTGAATGCTTGTTTAGTCGAGTCGCGAATCGATTGAGTTTGCTTTCATCTTTATTGCTAGATTAGGGTTGTTATACGAAAAAGTGATAATTCCGATTTGAAGTAGCATAAATATGATTATAGTTTGTAGTGATATATTCTTATGATCATATGTGAACCATAACCTTTGTTAAATCGGATTAGTGCTTTTACACGTTCGATTGCTTTGATTGGCCTGATTTCATAGAACCTATTGCATCTAGGGAATTAAACTTGATTAGTGCTTTTACACGTTGGGTTGTTCTTTTAGATAGAATTCATATTCGCATCTTTTAATGTGTTTGTTGATGACAAGAGGAGATTAGCGGGATATTCTTGCGATCAAGGTATTCTAGGGCCTTTGATAAAATTTGAGATTAAAATATCAATTCTAGTTATTGTGTTGAAAACATGTTTGTGAATGAAAACGAAATCCTTAACCAATACTTTCTCATCCTTGATTTGCGTGTTTACCTTTATTGTTTGCTTTTATTTAGTTTATTATATAAAAATCACAAAACCCCCGGTGTTATTTATAGGGAACCGAAACAATTTGACAACCAAGACCTCTCTGTGGGAACGATCCTTTCTTGCCCTTGCTTCATTATATATTTTGAGTAGTAAGAAAGTGTAATTATATTTGTGTCGGCTGACAACCGGTCACAATGCACTAAGTGCATTTAAGAAACTGGGAGTCATTGTCAGGAAACTCCACGAAAAGAATCATTATCCACTAGCGAGGGGCATCGCAGATAATTGCGTAGAGCTTCGCAAGTAGCAGAAAAACGATCATCTCCCAATCCTTGCATAGAATCAGAGAAAACACTAGACAATTGCGCCATAACAGATTCAACTGAATGATTCTCCTTCGCAAAAGAAGTATCAACCTCATTATTATCATCATCAGAGTTCTCGTTGGTTTGGGAATTAGAGTGAGAAGAGGGATGAATTTTCCGTTTTTAGAAGATGGAGCAGAAGATTTATCCTTGCTAAGAGTGATTTTATTCTTGCCTTTAACCTTCGTAGCTTGTAAATATCATTCTCTTCAACGCCAACCTTCGCACACGAATGAAGATAAGAACCATAGGCAAGAATATTGTTAAAAATAATAAGGAAAAATATTTCTTACTTCATCCATGATTGAACGAAGTGTCGCCAGAATACTCGCCTTTGGATTTCTTTTGTAGCTCCTTCTCAATTTGATGATCTGAAAAATTTGCAAGATTAGACATAAGAGGAAGTAAAGATTATAAAATAGGTAAAAGTTAGAAAGTATACCTCTTTTGCTTTCTCGGGCCATTTAAATACCCAAGGATGATAATTTGCGAGATTCACAGGGAGTACATGGGAAACTGAAATGTAAGGCCCGTTCAAAAATAGCGGGAAGACACACCACTTCTCATCTTTAGAATAGCGAGGGACATTATTCTTGCCAGAGTGCCAATCAATATCTAACATGAGTATCTTATCGTTAAAGGGAACGTTCTCTTTCTTTTTCAATCGAAAGCACCCAGCTGAGATTTATCATTCTTCATATTTATCACTTCATAATTTTCAAAAAAGTTTTCTACCGTGTACTTTTCAGCGACTATCTATAAGTGTGTGAAATTAGGATCTTTGATATTATCAGAATATAGAGACCCCTTACCAGCGCCACTATTGGCGAATTCAAGCATTAAACGGATGCAATCACCACTTAATTGATAAATAGCTCGCGAGAATTTCTCATGAGCAAGAATTTCATAGAACAAGGGCAGTTCGGGATTGTAGAGAGGAATGGGAAGACCTGTGAGGAGTTGACCTAGCGAGATTATAATTTTTGATCATCACACTTTGATGATCAAGTAAACAACTTTGCAGAAAGAATAGATGAAGATTCTTGATTGGGAATAGTAGACAAGGTGAAACCCTTCTCTTGTAATTTCTTTTGAGTTTCATCTAAAAGGGTTTCATATCTACAACCAGGTGGAGCCATTCTTAGAGTATGGGAATGATTAGAGAATTGAAGATCAAGGGAAAGAAGAAAAGGAAGATTTGATGTTAAACGCAAATTGCGGAGGAAGAGAGTTGAAGAAAAGTTGCAGAGAGAAAGTAAAAAGAAGAAGATGAGGGTGAGAAAACTATATAGAGAGAAGAATTCTCGAGAAAACATATGCATTTAATGCGAGAGGAACGTGAATGGTCAATAAAAACGGTTGAAAGAGACGTGTCAAGAAAAGAGTGGAAGAAGAAACATGTGTAATAAATTGTGTAAAAGCACAGGATTCAACAGAGATAAAGATGAACAGTTGCGGCATTTCAAAATACTAGTTCTCATGACATTCTCTTCTTCGCAGAAGACATGAGAAGAGGCAAGATGTAGGATCCGAATATCGCAACATCAGTATTTCGCGAGATTAGTAAACGGCAGCATCGCGAAGGCGTCGCAGAAGAGTAATATAAATGACGCAATGAATGACGACAGCCAAAACACGAGAAAGATGTGAAGATCTAGCGAATTTTAGAGTGTCGCGAGATTGTATACTTGTACACTTGCGATATTTCACAAGTCATTCCCAAAAATAAAGGACAGCTTAGCTGTCATCCACTGTGTACTACCCTATATAAAGAGTTGAGCAAGTCTATTGTAGAAGAGATCTTTTTCGGAGTGTTAGGAAAGTCATTAGAGAGAGAAAGTTTTTGATGATTGTAATTTCTTTAGCTCTTTTCTATTTTATCTTGTAAACCTTAAAGGAATTAATCAATAAAATCATTGTTATTCATCTTCAAATGTCTTAGTTGTGTGGATTATTGTGAGGGGTGTAGTGTAGGATTTCTTGCAAGTACAACAATAATCAACGTCTATCCTTCCCTCTGAGATGCAGATCTCGACCGTTTAAGTCCGCCACATAACTTATGCCCAAAGCCAAAACATCACGGTTTGCACCCTTCCATTTAATCAACTACTCTTCCAGAATCAACTATTCTGGGTCTCAACACTTTCTTCGTTCCCTCCCTAAAACCAACCCTTCTCCTTCACTTTGTGACCGAAGCAAGTCTGGAACGGCCATTTCTTGGTTTAGGCCAGATTTGTACAGATTGATCTCTCGAATCTAAAGTACTTCCTTGCAGTACATTGTTTAGGGTTTAGACTCAGTTTCTCACCCACTCACGCGAAATTACCGAAATCAGCAGAAACCGTTTTCACCCTCAAACAATTGGCGACCACAGCGGGTTATTGATCTTTCGGTCACGCTGTCAATTTTCAACTCTCAATCTCATCGTTTGACTTAGATCTCAGAACGGTAGCAAAAAAATTTCCGCTCAGGGATCAACGACCCAGTTAGCAGGTGTAATACAACAAGAACCGACTGAGGACTTCCAAAAAAAAATAATCAAACGATTCTCTTAGGTTCGACGGGCCAGTTATCAATAATCACGCGATGGGGAACAACTAGGGACTTCTCACGTGAAATTCGGCGTCGCCAGACTTGCGGTTTGGGATCCGTTTTTGTTGTAGTAGAAGGACCATCAACCGTTTCAAAACTGGATCTTTGGATCTCAGAAAGCCCTTGCAGAACCAGGAGACATTAAACTCAAAGTCTACACACATATCCCGGTGAAACTTCCAGCTTGAGATCACATTTCCGGAAACAGTGTGACTAGTCACGTTGCACATATGGTGAATTGAAGATAAAGCTTCTTCCACACGCATGACCAATGCAAATCGGCTAGTGAACTTCTTGGTCGTGGCGATATGTCCGTATTTTTCCCATATCATGGTATAAAACTTCGCATGCTTGGCTGGCACACTGAAGCTTCCAATCAACACATGGTCTTCGTGGGGATTCAAATATGGAGGCACGAAAATGGCGCCCACAACTGAATCTGCGACCGGCAAAGGATTCCTGACCACGACCGCACCAATGGTCGCCGAAGTACTTTCCACCATCTGGGTTTCACCGTTATCAACGTCCATCTCCGAGCCACCTATAGGCGCGGCTTTCACGGCTAGACCTTCATTGTGGCGAGTCTACACCTCAAGAACCTCTTCAGAAACAATCCCCTTCTGCAACATTACGATTTAGTTTTCACTCAAAAAAAAAAAGAGGGCAAAAAAAAAAAGAGAAGAGGAACACATAAACTTACCGACTCATTTGCGGATTCGCCGGAGGAAGACTCGGTGTTACCTTTGAAAGAACTTTTATCATCATTGCTGGATCCCGATATTTCTTCTTCCTCGGATTCTTCTACATCCTCAGGAGACTTAGTAGCTGATTTCTGACTATGCGCGAGTTTGGAAAAAGGGGTTTGCGCTGTCAAGGCCCTGAATCGGAAAAGAAAGATGTTTAGCAACGAAACAGAAGATTTGTGTGAATCAGTCAAATCAAGAAGGAGCTGCCCATACCGTGTGTTGAAAAGAACCGAAAGTCACGAGAGCCAACGAATCCGACTGGAAACCACCCGCACGGTTCTTAGACCTTTGCTCCTTTTTCTCGAGAACCGTCGGGAGATTTTCGCAGCAGTAGAAGGATCCCTCAACAAAGTGGATGTTTCGCTAAAGTCACAGGAAGGCTGCGCGGGTATTCTCCACAACATCGCCTGCAAACCCATGTATGGAAAGAAACTCATCCCGCGAACTTGTTGTACCTAGGGGTTGTCATTGGACTTCGATGCGGGAGCAGGAAAGGAAGGCTCTTACGGCGCGAGAACACCGGCGTTAAGAACATTTGCAACAGCTTGATTCTTGAAGCAATCGATCGACGAATAAATGGGACCCCTTGGTCAAAACCCATATGCCGAGCCACCCTGTCGATATTATAAGGGACCGCCTTGCAAAGCATCCCCCGAAAGAAAGATGGCACGTGTCCAGGATACAACTCGCATAAATACGACTTTTACAACACTTGTATTCTCTCGGACGAAAGCAAAGTCAAGTTCGGAGTAGCGACAAAAGTGTTCGGCTGAACTATGGAGCATGAACTGGAGCCCAGGGACGAAAAGTAATAGCATAGACATTATCAAGAAAATCAATGAGCTTCACTCCATATCTTGGTCGCCTATTAGACCAACGCAGAATTCGAGATCCGTCGCAAGACTCAGGAAGCGGAGCCAACGGTTTATGAGCGTACTTTGCGAAATGCTCCCACAACCATGCCTGGAGGAAATCAACGTGAACATACGAGTATACCTTCAAATAACCGTTTGAAACATACATATCCGCAACCAGATGATCCAAATGGGTGTACAAAGAACCAAGAAACAAGCCCCCAATGGGAAGAACGACGCCTTTCGCCAGTTTGATGGCAAATTTAATAAGCCATCGCCTTATCTCCTTCTTGCCAGAGCCGTCATCAAAAATATCTCTGGACAGCCACAGAGCTAAAAACGCGGCAACATGGAGATTGTCATCTAATTCTAGGTCCACCTCCGGCTCATCAGGGAACCACTCAGACACCCACCAGCTGTAGAAGCACTTCGTCTCGTGATCTTTTCAGACGAACCCTTTTAACTTCTTGACAAGGGCGGCACACATCTCCTCTTCATCATCAGACAACATGATATCAAGATTCCCTGTTATGGGAAGGTTCAGCAAGACGGCTACGCTCTCTAAATAAATGGTCATTTCTCCCCACCTGCATATGGCAGTATGAATATCTGGACTCCATCTGGAGACAAACGTGATCAAACCCTGGATGTCTTTCCTAACTTGAAGTGTTGCAGAAGCCGTGACAGCTCCAACAATCTGCGCCTTGGTCAAATTGTCCCTCACGCGGTCTTGACTTATCATGAATTTCATCCACTTATCAAGAGAACGCAACGAGCTCTGACAGATTTTGAAGTCGATGGGAGAAGCAGGATATTCTTTCCTCTGCAGACAAAATCGCATTATGCGCCCTGGCCGAACCGACTGGACCTCTCCTTCATTTTCTGAACCAGTCAAAAGAACCGCCACATACTTGTGATGGGTTTTCCTAGGTGAAGAAGACATTGTAAAAAATTCACCATCCGCATTTGGCTTGGAGTTGCTAACGTTCTTCGGTACAGTTGCAAGGCTCTTCCCAGGTGACATCTTAACAAAATTCCTTATGCTATTGAAGTAACTACAACAAAACAAAACGAAGAATTACTACCTCGAAGAAAAAGCATACTAAAAGTATTACCAAGATCGGTTACGAACAATAACGTGTTTGTCACGGAAATTTTTCTTTGGCCACACCTCACGACATTCATGACTAGGAGAATGGGGACTGATGCTACCCAACGAGGCATATGTAATGTCAAGGGAAATACGCTATTGGTCGAAATCAGATAGTACCGCGGGAAGCATGCGAAGTCACGGAAAGTACAACCCAGGTCAAATCATGCTCTATCATGGAAATACGCTCGCAACCAAGGGAGGAATATTTTCACACGCCCACAAAAGGGAAAGTCAACCTTGAAGATAGGTTTTCACGAGAAGAAAACTAATAACATCAACCTACTCATGCACGCATGTTTTGTATAATACTTGGTTTTCTTACTATCGGCATGGCGACTAATATTGCTATGATACTGCTAGCAAGGAAGAATCATTCATACAAAAAAAAAAAATTTTACGGGTTCATGGAGAGTATATCTACGGCTAGGGCTTGCACCGACAAAAGAAAAAGAGAAAAAAGAAGCATTGGAGTACATACCTGGAATGTTAGCTCATTTTACTGCTACCACTCTGCCGCTAGCACAAAGACGTGAGAACAAAGATGAAAAATAAAATAAAAGGAGAACAACCCTTTTATAGGAGTAATATTCTTTTGAAGTTCGAATAAAGAAAGGATTCCCTATTTTAAGCCACGAATAAGAAAAGGCAATCGGGCCCGCAAGGATAAGTCTCACGATGCCCAAAAGTCCGCGCCATGCCTTACCTCACGATACTCACAGCAATCCGCGCCATGCCAGCGTCCAAGTCGCGCCCGCGCCGAGCCAAGCCGCCCGCGCCGAGTCAAGCCAAGTCGCCCGCGCCGAGCCATGTTAAGCCGTGCCCGAGCCAAGCAGCGCCCAAGCCGCACCAAGCCGCGCCCAATCCAAGTTGCGCCAACACCGAGCCGATCCGCGCCCGAGCTGTGCCAAGCCAAATCCCATTCCTAGCCACGCCAACAACTTGCTAAGCTAGCACCTCCCCGTTCCCTAGCCCATCCAAGATGACGCGTGACCAAATCAAGCATACATCATGTGTCTCAACCAGCAACTGCCTCTACCATTTCACGTCTATCCAATAACGACGCAAATAGAATTCATGCAAGGCCGCCAACGCAAGGATCACGGATTCTCAAAATACTCTCGAAAAAGGTTAGACGAATTTTCCTAGCCATCTTTCATGACCCGCCGCTTTGGTTTTGTCCTTGTCTGTCACCATCTTATGCTTACCTCGTAATAATGCTCCTGTTCCGAGCTAAGCAGAGGACTTAATGTTGATAGTGGTTTTTAGCTTATGGTTAAAATCGTAAAATTATGCATCTGACATGACGTCACTATGACCACTAGCACACTTATTGAATCGAACAACATGCCTACGTAAGAATTACCAGGGTACCCTTTTTTTATACGTGTGTCATGTTCCACGGCAGAACCCTTAGTATTAACTGACATCACCTTTGTATATGCCAAACCCTAATTCTCCCACCGTGCCAATGGCAAACCATGCCAGCCACGTCTCTGCGCCAAGGCATGCCAACCATGCCAGCCACATCTCTGTGCCAAGGCATGCCAACCATGCCAGTCGCACCACCGTGCCAATGGCAAACCATGCCAGCCACGTATCTGCGCCAAGGCATGCCAACCATGCCAGGCGCACCACCGTGCCAGCCACGTCTCTGCGCCAAAGCATGCCAACCATGCCAGGTGTACCACCGTGCCAATGGCAAACCATGCCAGCCACATCTCTGCGCAAAGGCATGCCAACCATGCCAGCCGCACCACCGTGCCAATGAAAAACCATGCCATCCACGTATCCGCGTCAAGGCATTCCAACCATGCCATCCGCACCACCGTGCCAATGGCAAACCATGCCAGCCACGTCTCCACGTCAAGGCATTCCAACCATGCCAGATACACCACCGTGCCAATGTCAAACCATGCCAGCCACGTCTCCGTGCCAAGGCATGCCAACCATGCCATCCGCACCACCGTGCCAATGGCAAACCATGCCAGCCACTTCTCCACGCCAAAACAAAGGGTTGTAATAATCAACGGCCACCCTTCTCTTTGAGATGCAGATCTCGACCATCCAAGTTCTCCACCTAACGCATGGCAACTTTCGGCCCAAAGACAAACACCACGGTTTGCACTAAACCCTAGTTTTGGTCGCGCCTATACCATGCCAGCCTTTCCTTCACGTCACAGGCTGCCAAAACAAAGGGTTGCAACAATCAACGACCACCTTTCCATTTAAGATGCAGATCTTAACCGTCCAAGGTCACCAGCTAACGCGTGGCAACTTGTGGCCCAACGCCAAGCCTTAATTGTGGTCACGCCCAAACTACGCCAAGACAACAGCTTTTGGCCGCGCCTAACTACACAAAAATCCTAGCTTGCCGGCCATACTTTCATGTCGCCGGCTACCAAACGAAGGGTTGCAATAATCAACGGCTACCCTTCTATTTGACATGCAGATCTCGACCACACAAGTTCTCCACCTGACGCATGGCAATTTGCGACCCGAAGCCAAACATCACGGTTTGCGCCTAAACCATAATTTTGGCCGCGCCTACTCTATGACCAAGTCATGCTCAACGCTGGCTGCTACAAACAAAGGGTTGCAATAATCAACGGTTACCCTTTTCTTTGAGATGCAGATCTCGACCACACAAGTTCGCTACCTGACGCATGGCAACTTGTGGCCCAAAGCCAAACATCACGGTTTGCGCCTAAACCCTAATTTTGGCCGCGCCTACTCTATGACCAAGCCATGCTCAACGTTGGCTGCTACAAACGAAGGGTTGCAATAATCGACGGCTACCCTTCTCTTTGAGATGCAGATCTCGACCATCCAAGTTTGCCACCTAACGCATGACAACTTGCGCCCAAAGCCAAAACATCACGGTTTGCACCTAAACCTAATTTTGGCCGCGCCTACTCTATGGCAAAGCCATGATCAACGCTGTTTGCTAAAATGGAGAGTTGCAATAATCAACGGCTATCCTTCCTCTCGAGATACGAGATCTCGACCGTTCAAGTCCGCCACCTAACTTGCGGCCCAAATCAAAACATTACGGTTTGCACCCAAACCCTAATTTTGGCCGCGCCTATTCTATGGCAAAGCCATGTCGACTCTACCATGGCCACTGGCATGCCACCATGCCACACGTAACATATTGCTAAACGTTTTCCCATGAAAACACTCGAGACATCTAACACATGTCACAAACTGGGGGATGCTCATAAAGGGTATTAGTTTGTCGGTTTACAGCGTGCGGCGTACACTACGCCCGTAACATGAAAGTGTCATAAGAATGAGTCGGTTAGTAAATACAAGGAATAATGGTGAAACGCTCATTTTATTATGTAACATCAATTCCGTGCATTACCCATTTATCACCTCCTTCCACTTTACTCAGTCGTTTCCATTTTCTACGAGACCAGAATACGTTGTGTCACGACTTGTATAAATAGGTCTTACCTATTTCCACCAAACAACAAGTTTGGGTCAGGAGCGTACAACAATCAGAAAACACTTGCTAGCTTTCCCATTTGTTAGCTTTCACTTTCTGATACAAGTAAAACAATTACTCTTCCAGAATCAATTATTCTGGTCTCAACACTTTCTTCGCTTCCCTCCCTAAAACCAACCCTTCTCCTTCACTTTGTGAATGAAGCAAGTATGGAACGCACATTTCTTGGTTTAGGCCGGATTTGTACAGATTGATCTCTCGAATCTAATGTACACCCTTGCAGTACATTGTTTAGGGTTTAGACTCAGTTTCTCACCCACTCACGCGAAATTACCGAAATCAGTAGAAACCGTTTTCACCCTCAAATAACAGCGTACGGCGTGCAATGCGTCCATTACGAGAAAGTGTCAGGAAAGAGCAGACAGTTAGATAGCAGTAAGATAATAGTAGGCGTAAGGCTGACCAGTTTCCCCTCACAATGTGAACGTGATGGTAAACCTCTTCTACACAACCCCACTTCTCCACTATTTAACCTGTCTCCACTTCCTACGAGATCAAGGGGCTCGATGACTTGTATAAATAGGTTTTCAACCTATTTCGAAAAAGGACAGAGTTTTGGTTAACAACAACACAAGTATCCAGAAAAACACAAAAAGAACTGGTAGCTTACATTTCACAAGTCAATTCCAAATTCTGATACAAGTCATAAAACAGCCACACCCTCAAAATTCAATATTTTGATCTCAACACCTTCTTTGCTTCCCTCCCTAAGATAAACCCTTCTCCTTCACCTTGTGACCAAAGAAAGACTGGGCCATTTCTTGGTTTAGGCCAAGATTGTATGGATTGATCTCTCAAATCTTAAGTACTCCCGTGCAGTGCATTTATTTAGGGTTTATATTCGTTTCTCGGCGGCGCTCCAAATTTACCATTTCCAGCACAATCAGTTTTACCCCAAAACAATCGGCAACCACAAAGTGGGGAGATTAATCTCTCGGTTGCAGGATCAATTTTCAATTTCATTTCAATTTTCCCAAATTCAAGATGGTGGATCTTAGGTCTGGATCAGCAACAAATCCCAATGATACTGGCGCCGACAACACCCCTGACGTCAACATCCCTGCTGGTGACACCAATGTACCGCCTACCAGCACGATCAACACACGTGGCATTACGTCCTCTACTGACCGGTTGTCAGCCGACACAAATATAAATTACACTTTCTTACTACTCAAAATATATAATGAAGCAAGGGCAAGAAAGGATCGATCCCACAGAGAGGTCTAGGTTGTCAAATTGTTTCGGTTCCCTATAAATAACACCGGCAGTTTTGTGATTTTTATATAATAAACTAAATAAAAGCAAATAAAGCAAAGCAAACAAGTCAAATCAAGGATAAGAAGATATTGGTCATGGATTTCGTTTTCATTCACAAACATGTTTTCAACACAATAACTAGAATTGATATTTTAATCTCAACTTTTATCAAAGGCCCTAGAATACCTTGATCGCAAGAATATCCCGCAAATCTCCTCATGTCATCAACAAACACATTAAAAGATGCGAATATGAATTCTACCTAAAGGAACAACCTAACGTGTAAAAGCACTAATCAAGTTTAATTCCCTAGATGCATTAAGATCTATGAAATCAGGCCAATCAAAGCAATCGAACGTGGAAAGCGCACTAATCCGATTTAACAAAGGTTATGACTCACATATGATCATAAGAATATATCACTACAAACTATAATCATATTTATGCTACTTGCAATCCGAATTATCACTTTTGCGTATAATAACCCTAATCTAGCAATAAAGATGAAAGCAAACTCAATCGATTCGCGACTCGACTAAACAAGCATTCAAATAATGTAACAATATTAATGGTGAATCATAAACGATAATATGAGAGAAAACTGATTTATTGAATTAAAACCCATATTTGGAAATCCAACTTATTCCATAACCAAAAGAAAACTCTAGCTCATATTCATGGAGTTCATAACAAGAAGAAAGAGAAAAGACTTCATGGTTTCTAAACCCTAGAAAACAAAGTAGAGGCAAAAAGAATAGATAAAAGATAAAAGATGATAAAAGATATCTCTATTGTATCTAAGCTTCCCTATATATAGAGTTTTGTAACCCCTTCTTGAAGAAAACTAGGAAACCTAGTAAAAATAGGAAAGTACACCTCCTTAATTGTGTCCCGTGCATCAAACCCTGTGCAATTGGCTTGCCAAACTCCTGCCAAAATTCCAAATATCATTCACGTCCAAGGCTGGTCGAGAAAATGTAGTCGCAATTATCCAAACGGGTCTGCAAAGTCCAGCCCAAAACACCATTAGCCTGTAAATGGACTCTTCTTTCACGGCCAACTTCTCTTCATGAACCAGCCTTTTCATCACTGCCGTATCTCTCTGAGCCTCTTCTTGTTCCATCACAGTAGCTAACTCGAGATCCACCTTCTCCGTGTTGTTCCAGCGAGCAACCATTGCTTATATAACTACACAAACTCGAGCACGTTCAATCACATCCAACTTCATCTCGTCTCCGGCATCATCATCTCTCATTCATCATCACCATTCCATCTCATTGTTCCATCGTCATTGTCAGTGCTCGAGAAATCCTAACTGCCAAGATCCATCAATCCTCACTGCCATCTCTCTAAGCCATCCATCACAGCTTCGAACTCCTCTCCATCTCTTGTTGTTGTCGACACCATTAAACCATTCTCTAGCCTTCATTCTCAGCAGCCGCCAGCATCATCATTGCATGTGCCATCAATGGCGGAACCCAGACTCAACTCGGTCCATCTTCATGCCTCTGCCAAGCTCTATGGCGGCATCCAACCTCCCTGTCTCGATCACGATCTCCATCACCGAGAATCATCAAAGCCATGCAACCTTTCTCGAGCTCTTCCCTGTCTAGTTACACCATAGCTTCCTCTTACCAATGGCAGCAACATCCAGACCAGAGCTCAACTACGTCATTCTCGGACTCGGCCAACCACCATTCTTCATACGTTCTTCATGATCATCTTCAGTTTCCGATAATGGCAGTAAGCCAAACCTTCGTCGTTCGAACTCCATGACTGCCATCAACTTCCATTGATCACGAGCTCTTCACCACGGTCTTCAGACATCAATCTTCATCATTAACTGCCATTAATGGCAGCAAACATCTCCTCCATCACTACCCGGTAATAGCAACCACCTTCTTCTCTGTTCTTTTGATCAAAGCTTCATCACTGTAAAGCTCCATTAACACCAACTGCCATAAACAGCTCCATTCCAACTTGGTAATAGCAGCATCTCATCAATGTTACGAGCATCACTGCCATTGAGTTCTCGAGTTCACTCGTCATTCCCTGTTCAACTCCATTTCTTCGTCTCCACGGCAGTTCACAGCATATCTGGCATCACCGATAGCAGCAGCCCTAGATCTGAGCTCCGTCCATCTCTATTGACAACATCATCATCATCTCGACTCCACCATCTACTGCCAACAATCGTGATCATCAGCAGCATCTAAAACTCTTCCCCGAATCGGTCTTGATATTGAAGTGAATAAGAAGATGGCAGCCCTTGAGTAATTAAGTAGGGTGCCCTTAACATATTTTGAATTCTGATTTCCCCAAGAAATGACGTGACTCCCTTGAGAAATTCCTTTGAAGCTTGATTGCCCCTTAACAGAAAGACTACCCTTAACCTACACTTGGGGTGTCAATAACACTTGCCCTTTTATGCTTCAAGTTCTTGTTTTGCTCATAACTTCTTCATACGAACTCGGAATGACTCCATTCTTTCGGCATTGTCTTCATCTTCTCGTCCTCTACACAATGAAAAGTATAAATCTTGTATTTGAACGAGTTCCAATTGGTCTTTTTGCTCCAAATGACTCCATTGCACCTAATAAACTCAAAAGCAACATAAGATACATAATTTACAAAAAAACTCGCAAAGAAAGCATAAATACTAGATATTAAATACGGTGTATTCTACACCTATCATCTACCGCCAACACCAGCGGCGTAGGAAACATTCCCTCTGGCATGACACCTCATATCACCAGAGCCAGGGCCGCTGCTGCCACTCCAAACGTTTCTTCGAGTGTAACACCCCAATTGTTACTAGAGCCGCTGCCACCCTCCATCGGGCGAGAGACTGGAGGAGCCAGAGGAAACCAACCCCTATTACCATTGTTGATTCAATGGAGAGACAAGAAGTTCTCGCTAAAGCTCGGATGCACATGGCCACAACTCAAAAGGAGGTACTCATTTTCCTCAAGACACTGCCGGAGCGGCTACCTCAAGAATCATGACAATCCCAAATGGAGCTAACAAGGAGTACTTTTAATGCTCCCGGTACGGGCACCTCAGCAGGACGCGCTTTTATAGATGAAGAGGCTCTTTTCGCCCCTGAACGTCCAATGGAAAGAAATCAGCCATCCAATTTCATCACGCGTGAGGATCTGGAGCGCCTTCTTCAAAATCGAAGCAATGAAAACCCGGTAAACCTGCACCAACATCAACCTTCGTATCCTCCTGATGTGCAAATATTTCCTCTCCCAAGAGGATACTCTTCTCCTCAATTTTCACTTTATGACGGTACTGGTAATGCTCGTGAACACATCTCTCGTTTTATGGAATCCTTAGGGGGCCACGAATACAATCATGTCCTTCGCCTCAAATTTTTTTTGAAGTCACTTACTGGAAGAGCATACACCTGGTACAACAACATCGCACCAAACATCATATCCAACTGGTCTGAGAAGGTGACCGCTTTCTACAAGAAATATTTCTTTGTGTCGGAGCAAATCACCTTTTCAGACCTGGGAAGAATGTTTCAACGAGATAATGAGCATCCAAATGATTATGTCAAGAGATACAAAATTCAGGCATTGGATTGTCACGACCCAAATGTGACTGAACAATAGTTGGTGGAGTAATGAATTAACGGTATGGTTCCTATTTATCGCGCTTTACTAGAAAACCTGCGCTTCCAGATATTTTCTGAACTCCATGAAGCTGCAAAGCGGTCGGCTACAACGATACCAGCATTGTTGGAAAGAACCAGACCATACAGGAGTGAAGATGCACGAGAGACTCGAGGGATCAGGCGACTCATTAACAAAAAGTATAATACCGGCCCCTCTGTAAGCGTGGTGAGTGAAGGAGGAAAAAGGAAGGCTCCAGTAGCGGAACAACAAACCAAACGTGCAACACCAGCGCACCAGACGGCTCCGCTCCGGAAAGGCACAACTAAAACTCCTGCACAACAACAAGAAACCGGAGATGCTGCTCCAAACTTCCCGTTCTCGATTGAGGAAGTAATTGAACTCCTGGAAGCATGGATTCAAGATGATGCCATCAAGATACCTCCCGTCAGACACCCGCCAACTGAGGAAGAAATGTCAAATCCCAAGTATTGTCGTTACCATAGATTCGTCAATCACCCAACTAATGAGTGCAACAAATTGAAACGTATCTTCAAAGAGAAGGTGGACGCTGGAGAACTTCAACTAAGGCAATTGAAGGAGTTCACAGAGACCCTCTTCTAGTCAGAAGCTGCACACTTTCTAGGGACTCTGTTCACAAAGCCGTACAATCCATGATGGAGCGTGTATGTGAAATTCTTTATTTCTATAAAGCACAACGTCAAGATATATTTGCAGCTCTCAATCGCATTGTGTCGGGAAAGCGGTTGTTTTCAGTCGGAGAAGTCACTCCCAAGCCCCAACTTCCCCTAGAAGGTGCTATCATAAAATGCAAATGGGGACTGCTGACCACTTCTTACATGAAGAACATCGAGTTTGACAGCACGCTAATTGACGCAGCCTCTGACTTCAATGTTGTTACCGTCAAGACTTTGAGAGCTGCAGGGATTTCAATGAAGGAATTTGTTCAAAAAATGCTTACGGGTACATCAATCTCGAAATCAAGATAGGAGATGCTCTAACACGCGGCAAGTTTCATATTTTTAAGGAATGCTCGAATTATGATATAATCCTGGGCCGTTCGTGGGTGCATGACAACAAAGCAAAGCTAGGAGTGTGCCCTTTGCCAGTGTCTATACCTGAAAGGATTCCCAACGAGCCGTCCAATCCTGAAGATTATTTGTTGCCATATCAACAACTCTCCAATGTGACTCAACTACTGAGAGAGCCCGTCGACGTACATTCGAAGATTCCGAACCAAAGTAAGTCTTATTGAACAACCCTTTTTGCAACTGGGTCACTCCTCCTTCCGTCAAGTCTTGGGGACTCGATCCGATTATCAACCCGACCGTCACTAGGAGATGTGAATGGGATGACGGTCCTTTCAAATATTTTATCCAGAGCTTAGAAGATGTCGCAGATTAAGGATAAGGAATCTAAGAAAGTAATAGCGCAACGCCCAAACCCATTCCAAGTTGGAGATATGGTAGTGAGAGTTTCTGCCCAACCTGTTCCATCTGATTATGCAGAAGGGAAAGGCAAGCCATACCTAGTAGCAGAAGTTATTTTGGGAGGCTACTGCAAGATCACCAATACAGACAAGCTAGAAGGCGTACTACTACACGCCCGTTGGCTCAAACCCTTCAACATCTGAGATGTCATACCCTTTCCCCAAAAGTTCCTTTTAGCATTTCTTTAAGCAATTTCCCTTTTCACGCAATATTTGTAATTCCTCCAAGAATGATCGCACTGCTTGCGTTCATAATTAGGGTTTCAGTTTATTAGTCAATCAAGAGTTATTTCTTCAGAAAATTACTCTTGAATCATTTCAAAACCAAAAGCTCAAATAAACTCAAAACCCTCAAAAGCAATTACCTACTAGCTCAAAGCCGTAAATCACGTAGGAAATATCTCTTATTCCAAAACATACCCAAGAAGAGAATGTACAAGGAAAAGGGAAAGACGAGGTATTCAAGGGAAAATTCGGAAAGCAAAGACTTCATATTGAAGAGCAACCCGCTTCAAATCCAAAACCCAAGACGCATTCTTTTTGAATTTGGAAGCAGCGCACAAACCGCATCTTCAGAGACGGCGTCCATGCTCATACATGCCTAGATGGCGCGCTACAGATCTTCAGGGAGCGTATAATTTGTAAGGGAAAATCAGACAGAAGGTTGGTCGAATCCTTAACCATTATTGCTATTTCCCTATTTTAAGTCGTCATTGCCTGCGTTGTGGAGATATCATTGTGGAAGCGGTATCCTTTCCACAAGGAGAAAACATGGCTTGCCGAGAACTATTTACACGCCAATTTACCATATATCGTGGAGCCTATAATCCCAAGGTACTATGAGATTTTTTTTCCGAAGATTCAGATTTTTCGGTTTAGGGTTTCATTCATTCGTCCGATTGGAAACATAAAACCATCAAAACAACATGAATGAAGAAAAAATATTATTTGATGAAGCCCTAGCTCCAGTCATATAAACAAAACCATTAAAATATCAAAAGCGTCGATAGGCTACGAAAGGATGTTCTTCTATGGAAAGAAAATAATAAAATGGAAAAGCTAGTTATCAAGGCCAAGATTAATGGCACCCCGGAGTCCTCTCCAGAAACCGTTTCTATGTTCTATCTAGCAGCTGCAGCAGTGTCTTCTCCAATATCCGCTTCAACATCTTCTCCAACGACGACTTCAGCATCTGCTCCAGCGGCCACTTCAACATTCTCTCCAGCTGCGGCTTCAATATCCTCTCCAGAAGCTATCTCAACCTCTTTCTCGGAAACTGCACCAACGTCCTTTTTAGAAACTGCCCCAACAGGCTCTTGAGGATGTGCCGGCTTGTCCACATCAGAGTCGAGAATTATGATACCGTTATGAATAGGGTAATCATGCTTATTCCCACCTGGAGATTGTTTAGGCTCGACCCTTCGTCGTTTCAGTCGAGCTGCGAATCTTTCGGCCCTAGCAATCGTTGGTTGAGAAGCTTCATCACGTTGAGACGCTTCATCAAGTCTCCACTTCTCCTCCATATCAACCGAAGCCAAGAAAGATTGAATACGCCCCCGAACGATGCGTAAATGTGTGAGAGGAATACCTTGTATGGCATGACCAGCTTCACGAAACATAGGATCAATTTTACCTAACACGTTCGAACAGAAACCCTTGGTTTTTCAACTTCAAAACTCTTCTCCAGGAGAATTAGAAGAAAATCATCACCAGAGTTCCCATCATATACTGCGAGAGAAGTATCATGATTTTATCAACAACCTACGTGGTAAAAGCAAAGGAAACTACAATAAGATATGAACCCATACCTGGAAAGAAGATGCACAACTCTTTGCTGATCGGTATGAAGAAAGGTTCAAGTACCTTCTTTTATATTCCACATAATAAGGTCCCGGAAAAGAAAGGACTCTCTACATGCCGTGTATAAAGCCTAAGATGTGGGATATTGATTTATCCGCTTGAAGACAATCGACGTGTGCCAAGAGGACTTCGCACTCGGGTACTTCATTAAACGTGTCTCCCTCAAAGACCGAGCCGACCTCTATTCTCCGTAACTTTGTCAACTTTGCTTCATAAGTTTCATCTTTATCTGTCACCGTCTAGTGCTTACCCCGCAACAATGTCATTGTTACGTGCTAAGCAAGGGACTTAATGTTGATGGTGGTTTTTAGTTCGGGGCCAAAATTGTAAAACCCCGTATTTAATGCGTCGCTGCCCTTGAAAGGAATTGAGCCATTTAAAAGTAATGAGTGCCCGAGCCTCTCTACTCACACATGTATTGAGCAATTCAAGATATTTATTCAGTAATGGTGCATGCAAAGAACAATCCCAAACATTCTCGTAAAATCTCGCCCCGCATTACTCATTAGTGTATGGTTTATTGAGTATTTTGCTATGCTATGTTCCCAATTTGAACCCTTAGTATTGGTATGACATGACAATTAGTGTTCACTGCAACAGTAGCATGAATTTCCGAAGTATCAAAATTAATGTCCGCATGAAAATGCTCAATTAGAAGATGCGCTAAGCTCTCTTTAAATAAAAGAATTTTGTGTCAACACACGTAATTTATTAAATTTGTTAGGCTTTTTGATAACTCACAAGATTCAATTTTTCTCAGAAGTTGCGTGGGAAATCCCACAATACACCCTCACAAGAATTTACTTAACTAATCCATTTGAAGATGAATAACTATAAATTTTATTGATTATTTTCTTGAAATGTTTACAAAGGAAAATAGAACGTGAGCTAAAGAAATTACAATCACTCTAGATTTTCTCTCTCCTAATGACTTTCTTAACAACAAAAAGAACTCTCCTTACAACAGACTTACTCACCCCTTTATATAGGGTAGTACACAGTGGATGACAGCTAAGCTGTCCTTTATTTTCGGAAATGACTCGCGAAGTGTCGCAAGTGTATAAGTATTCATCCTCGCGACACTCCTAAATCTCGCTAGGTCTTCACACCTTCCTCACGTTCTGGCTGTCGTCATTCATTGCGTCAGTTATGTTACTTCATTGTGACGCCTTCGCAATGCTGTTGTTTATTGATCTCGCGAAATATTAATGTTGCGATATTCTGATACTACATCTTGCCTCTTCTCATGTTTTCTCTGCGAAGAAGAGAATGCCATGAGAATCAATGTTTTTGAAGTGCCGTGATCGTTTGTTTTCCACCAAATTCTTCTTCAACAAGATTCCGTGAATCTAGGAATGACCATTTACACGTGTCTAAAATTACCCTTTTTACCGGTACATTTAATGTTATCCAGTCATTCTTTTCTCATCTATTTAAAGGAGAACTCCTTGTGAAAGTTCTTCTTTTCTTCCACTTCGTCTTCTTCATTGTCTGCAACTATTTTCTGCTGCTCTTCTTCATCATCTTCTTCATCGTTTTCCTGCTACTACCTTTCCGCTATCGTTTCTATGGCATCAAGGTCTGTTAATTTTGATCATTTTATATTAACCTCTCTTACTAAAGTAATTTTGTTCTGATACTGTTCTTCTCTTAATGCTTCTCCCGCCATTTTTGTTTGAAAGAAGGAAGATCTAGCACCAAATTCATCGTTACAAACCCTAATGTTTCCAAGGGCTCGCAATCGAAATCCTTTGCCTCTAAAAGAAAGCTCACGAATAATAAGGTATTTAAGAAAAATTTACTCTTTTAATAACAATATTGTTGCCTCTGTTTCTTATTTAACTTGTAATTCGTAGGATGACAAAAATGCTGATATCTCTCCCAAGAAACCTCGCCATTTTAAACCTGTCGCACCTGCTGTTTCTTTTCCTGGGTTCAAACTTACTTCTTCTCCCCGCAAAGATCTCCAAGGCAGGCAACCTCATCTTATCTTGCGACGTCTTCGCAAGATAAACCATTCCCTCTTCTCAGACAACCCACTTTCTCCCCCGATAATCTCGCATGATAAACTAGTCCCCGAATTTTCCGTTAATGAAATTCTTCAAAATGTACCCTCTCCACTTTTACTCTTAATACCTCTATCTCATCTCCCCTTGTTGATCCTTCCGACCGGCATTCTTATGACTAAGGATGACTCAACTTTTGCCTCTTCCTCCATCATTTCCTCTTCCTTCGAATCTATCTCTCTTACTAAAGAAAACTTAGAAGGGATAGATATAGCTTTTAAAGTTTTATCGGCTACCATGAATGATGTTAAGAAAATCTCCTTCGATCCTATCGATCTAGTGTTTATGAATCTTTGAGTAAGTATTTTGTCTCGATACAATGTCGCGAGCATCCTTGGAACAAGAAATTAAGATCTTAAAGAATAGCCTTCATAACACTTTCTGGTTCGTGAAAATCTTCGCAAGAAGAATGAAGAATTAAAAGGTATCATTTCCTTTTTTTTTTTTTTTTTTTTTTGAAGACTCTGTTCGCCTTTCAAGCTTTGTATCGAAACGTAAAATGGAGATATATCAAGTGGAATCTATCGTGGGAGGAAACTCGAACAGTAAAGAGATGCTTGGATGGAGCAATATAACCGATTAGATAACCTCCATATATATTCGTTGACCGGATAAATAATCTAACCCAAGAAAACGCCTACTTAGTGCGAAGCAAGAATTATTAAGTAACGAATTGTCGCATATCTCATATTCTTTGACTAAATCTAATTTGGAGTTGGAAACCTTATCGATGAAAATGGAACTTTGTCCCAAGAGAAGCGAGCTTTGTTGGACGGTGGCGATATCCTCGCAACAACTTGATGTTTGTCGAAAAGCATTGAATGAGCAAGAACAATCTATCTCGCTCATTGAAAAATAAACTCAAAGAAACCACTACCGAAAGAGATAAGCTTTATTAGGGGTAGAATAACCCTAAGTGTGAAAACAAACCATCTCAATGATGAATATACCAAGTTAAAAGAATCTCATTCCTACATTGCGAAGGAAAATAATTTACTGATTTCTAATGAAAAAAGCTTGCGTTCTTGGTTAAAAGGTCTTGTCGGTGATGGTTTTGATAACGCCATGGATCATTTGGAGAATAGTTGCTTGGCCCTGACCCAACATCTTATCTCGCAAAAGGAAGGTAGTCATAAAATTTGACTGCCTCATCCGTCGTTTTCCTTTTCTAATTTCTTACATTACTTTTTATTTTTAACTCTGCTGTGCTTTTATATTTTCGCAGAATCTGAGAAAGATCTTTGCACTTCGCTGTCTACTTTGGAATCCTCCCATGCCAAGATTCGCAAGGAAAATACAACACTTGTCGCTACTCTTGCCCATTCTCGTGACCGTGCCGCAAGAAGGCTTAATTATCTTAGCCATCTTAAAGATATCCAAAGTAGGAATCAACAAGGCACTTCTTCGTCAATTTCATCCCAAAGTCGAAGTTTTTGTGAATGAGATCTTACTCTCTAAATCCCTTGAACCTCGTCTCTATTGAACCTTTGGAAGTTGGAGATGATGAAGTTCCTAATTCTCCCGATAGTGATTATGATTATGAAAGGCGAAGACATCGTGAACAATGAAATTATCGATAAGAATCTTCATGAAAAATCTTCGATGATGAAAATCCTCCTATTGGCGAAGATGAATTTCGAGAATCCAAATAAAAAAACGCTGATGGAAATCGTCCACCTAGCGGAGGTGAAGTGATAACATTGTTGAAGAACATTTATCATCTCCGCTCGCGAGAATGCCAATGTAGAAGTAGAAAATTAATCTACTGTAATTTTATATCTTCAGGTCTTTTTCTCGTATGACTTTTTGCATGGGAAGTTTTTCAATTTCTTTTGTTGAAGTACTCTTTTTGATTGGAAAGACCAAGTCCCTTGATGAATAAAACCCTTATCTTCTCTTTCTATCTCATTTTAGATTTGCAATTTTAATCTCGCAAGCATGTTTGCTTACTTTTATTTATGTTGAAATTTATCATTGCGACAAGACCGCAGTGGATATCTTCACAAATGAAGAAATCTATTGATCTTGTCTTATCATTTATTGTGTGGTCTTATTTTGCCTTCCTAATTAAAGGTCTTATTTCGCCACCCCTCGTTGCGACAATGTCGCAGGACGTCTTTACATTTTCATGTAATGACCGATTGACCTTGTCTTATCATTTCTTAAGTATTTTTGCCTCTCATAGATATTTTATTTGCGACAATATGATGGCTTAAATACTCTTGCAAATGTAAAATCCATGACATTGCCGTCTTCGCGACGAAATCGCAGGACGTCTTTACATTTTCATGTAAAAACCCATTGATCTCGCCTTATCCTTGCGTTATTATTATTGCCTCTCTTAGATCATCGCACAAATATGACAAGCCTAAATTTCCTTGCGAAAATAAAGCCTCATGACATTTGCGTCTTTTGACACTTATCGCCTCCTAATGGAGGGTGCCGCCTTATCTTCTCCCCGGTTGCCCCTTCAAGGAGGCGTACATCGGACATACAAGACTAGCTCCTCCCATAGGCCTTAACAACAACTGCTTGTTTCGCACCTCTTATCCCTTATACCTATATGGCTTATGGTTACGAGACCGCACCCTAAGTGGAGTTTTATTCGGCCGAAAAGATATACCAAGACTTGCCAAGAAAGGCCGAGACACTTCAAATGTCCCAGGCACTCTTGGCTCAACCGTGTACCCCGGCGCCTTGAGCATACACGACTCCTTGGAAGAGATCCTCGGGGCGTCCAACCAGGTATAACCATATATATATATATAGTTGGAAATCCAAGGTATCTCTCCGAGGATAGGCTTTCATGGGCCCCAAATCTCCATGACTCAGGTTCCAGAGCGGTGTAACCTTTCCCCGAGCCATGTCAAGAGATACCCCCTTATATGACGTCACTTTAGGTCTTACATTTGCCTCTTGCGAAATATCATTCGCGAACTAAGGTGTACGCCATAAAGGTTCGTCCTATTCACTCACTCATTCATTTTTGTTAATTCATTCAATCATTCATTTTCTCGTAATGTATTGCTTGCGAGACATTCGCACAATCTTTCTTTGTTTTATTCAACCTCGCAATCATTCTCCGTCAAAAACATTTCATCCAAATTCATTTCATTTCATCCATCTTTTATGGATAATACTTCTTGAGATACAACCTATTCCATGGTCTATCCAATCTTTGTCCTACATCTCTCCCTTCGGGATCCATTAATCTATATGCCCCCGTGCCAACTATTTCCTTAATGATATAAGGTCCATCCCATTTTCTTGCCAATTTTCCACCACTTTCACGCCGATATATTGGTGTCTCTCGCATCACCGGATCTCCCGGTTGAAATTCACGTATCTTGACACGTTTGTTATATTCTCGGCCAATCTTCGCTGATAATTCTCCATATGTTGTAGTGCTCTCTCTCTTTTTTCTTCTAATTCATCTAATTTGATTAAAATGTTACCCGCACTTGAGATTTTTCTCCCAAGCTTCTTTCTTTGTTGTTGGAATCATAACTTCGTCGGGAGTACAAGCTTCAACCCCATATGTTAAACAAAAAGGTGACATGCCCGTAGCTTCTCTTCTAGTTGTATTATAAGCCCATACTGCATTGGGCACTTGTTCGCACCATCCTTTATTGTATCCCTCTAACTTCTTCTTCAATATGTCTCGCAATTATTTTATTTGTCGCATTCCTCGCCATTAGCTTCTTGGGTATAGAGGAGTTGATTTTCCACATCGTATTCGAAATGCATTAAACAATTCTATATTTTGTCCTTCAAACTGTTTCCCATTGTCGATACCAACCGTGCTTGGAATCCCAAATCGCATATAATGTTCTCAAATATGAAAGTAAAAACATCTTTATCGCGAATGTGTTGTACCGCTTTCACTCGCCCATTTTGTGAAATAATCGAAAGCGACAATTAGATATCTTTTCTCGTCCCGTTCTCGGTAAGAATGGTCCCACAATATCTAAGCCCCATTTTCCAAAGGCCACACACTTGTTGAAGAATTTAATGGCGTTCGAGTGCATGTATCTTCTTCCCATGTCTTTGGAAATCTTCGCAACGCCTTGATATTTGTTTCGCGTCCTCATGCATATACGACCAAGCAATAGACCTGCATTTTTGCTTTATGTGCTAAAGATCTTCCACCACTATGATTACCAAAGATCCCCGCTATGCAACATCTTCAATATGGTTTCTCCTTCCTTCCTTGTTACATATCCGAATGAAGGTCCATTAAAAGATCGTTTCAGATAGTATTCCATCTCTTAATTCATAATTTGTTGCACGGCTTTTTAATTTGTGTGCCTCTAATCTACTTCTTGGTGTTTCCTCTTTCATCAAGTATGCATGAAGTTCTCGCTCTCCAATCTTCTTCGCAAAGTGTTTGTGTTCCATCTTCTATTAGCATTACATCTGTTTCCCCGCTCTTCTTCTTTATTAATTGACGGTGTTAAAAGTGTTTGTATTTTTATGTTTTCGCAATGGATCTGTCATCATACTTGATATAAAGGCAAAATCATCTCGCGAGTCTATTGTTTCTCCTTGATATATGTCTCCATTTTATTTTCAGATTCGCACCGACAGCATTTCAATCAACAAGTTTCTTGTACTTTTGCAAAGATAATTCATTTTTAGTGTATTCCTCTTTTATTTGGCGAATAGCCAATTGCGAATCACTGGTAATCCTCACATTTTCCAATTTCATTTCTATTGCGAATCGCAAAGCATGTATTATAGCTTCATATTCTCGTTTCATTATTGGTTGACGCAAACTCTAATCAAAGAAAAAGCTATCTTATTGCCTTCCTCGCGATATCACAACAATTCCAATCCCATTACCTTCTCCATTAGACGACCCATCTACTAATATTTCCTATCTATTTGGTTCAGCTTAACAAGTCTTTTGGATCTCCATGTTCGTCTTCTACGTCCATCATTTCTTCTACTCGGTTCATCCTCTTCCAAAGGAAATTTCGCTTTAAAGTCTGCGACAACTTGTGATTTTGGTGAAGACAATATTTCGTATTTGAGCTTACAATGACTTATTTGAGCATTCCATCTTTCAACTCTTCCCGATCTTTTTGAATATTTCATTACCGATTCGATTGGTATTTTGTCACTACCTTAACAATGTGCGCTTGAAAGTATATGCGAAGTTTAAATGTTGCGTAAACTAATGCCAAGATTAGTTTTTCAATTTTCGAGTAATTTCCTTTCGGCATTGAAAGTTTTACTAATGTAATAGATTGGTTTCTCTACTCTGCGGCCCACTCGTAGCAATACCGCACTTAATGCATGCGAGATCGTCGCAAGATAGATCAATAATTCTTCCCCCGGTTACTTTTTGTAAAATTGATATATCCATTAAATGTTCCTTTATTCCTTGTAAGGCTTTCTCACACTCGTCTCGTCCATCTAAACTTTGATCCCTTTTGAGAATGTTGAAAAAGTGCTTGCATTTATCGATGACCGCGAGATAAACTTTCCTAGCGAAGCTAGCAACCCATTTAACTTCTCGAACATCTTTTACCTGTCGAGGTGTTGGCATATCGCGAACCGCTTGTACTTTCTCCGGGTCGACTTGGATTCCCTCTTTGATACGATGTAACCTAAAATTTTCCCGATGCAACTCCAAAGGTGCATTTTTCTCGGGATTTACTTTGATGTTGAAATGTCTCATTTGCTCAAAAATTTCTTTCAAATCCCGTATGTGGTCTTTTGCTTTCTTACTTTTTATTAACATATCATCTACATACACCTCTAATGTTTTGTGTATCCATCTCGCAAACACCTTCTCCACCATTCTTTGGTATGTTGCTCCAAAGATTTCGCAAACCAAACGACATTTTTGTATAACAAGATAATCCTATTGGAGCCGAAGAAAGCGGTATGTTCTTGATCTTCTTCGGCGAGAGGAATTTGATTGTAACCTTTATATCCATCAAGAGATGATATCCTTTCGTTTCGCCGCACTTCAACCAATTGCGGAATATCCGGGTAACAGAAACTATCTTTAGGACAAGCTTTGTTTAGATCGGTAAAATCTATACAAATTCTTATCCCCTTTTTTTCTTCTTTGGGACTATAACCATATTTGCTATCCATTCGGATATTTTGCTTGTCTAATGATTCCCGCATCTAGCATTTTCTCGCAATTCTTCTTCTATTTGAGGATGATATGCTGTTGCGATCTTTCTAATTCTTTGTTTGAATGGTCTTACATTTGTCGATTTCCAATTTATGACAAGCCATAGATGGATCTATACCAGGCATTTCATCCATATCCCACGCGAAAATATCTTTATAATCTCGCAGCAAATCAATAGTTCTTCTTTCTTCATCTACTTCCATTCTAGCGCATATGTAGTTGCAGGAAATCCCACAATACACCCCTCACAAGAATTTACTTAACTAATCCATTTGAAGATGAATAACTATAAATTTTATTGATTATTTTCTTGAAATGTTTACAAAGGAAAATAGAACAGAGCTAAAGAAATTACAATCACTCTAGATTTTCTCTCTCATAATGACTTGCTTAACAATTCAAAAAAAGAACTCTCCTTACAACAAGACTTACTCACCCCTTTATATAGGGTAGTACACGGTGGATGACAAACTACTTGTCCTTTATTTTGGAAATGACTCGCAAGTGTCGCAAGTGTATAAGTATTCATCCTCGCGACACTCCTAAATCTCGCTAGGTCTTCACACCTTCCTCACGTTCTGTCTGTCGTCATTCATTGCGTCATTTATGTTACTTCATTGCGACGCCTTCGCAATACTGTTGTTTATTGATCTCGCGAAATATTAATGTTGCGATATTCTGATACTACATTTTCGGCCTAATTAATTTGCAAACATTAGGTCTTTTGCGCCTTGTGCAAATATCTCGAACCCTATTGGTCGAGGCAAAACCTAGGTATACTAGGAAACCGATCCTCCACTGAGCTAGTAGGAGCAAAGTCCTACCAGAAAACGAGAAACAGAATAGGAACTGTGGCAAATAGGAGCAATGACGAGAGAGGCGCGGCCAAACCACATAGCCGGACAGTTCGCTCCAATGGGCGCCCCTGTGGCCATTGGCCATGCTCCATCTTTCGCTTGTCGGCCCCCTCTCCCATCGACCAATCAGATCGCTCAAAACCCGCCACAAACACTTTTAGTAAAGATTTGAAGTTGGTGGGTCGATGCGCCTAATTCCATTAGGAATCTAATCTATACGGCCCAAGCCAGTCTCCAAAAAATAATCACGGCCGTACGACTTGGCCACTTGATTTATTAAGTTTGGTTGCTCCCCAACGCGCCCAAATAGGCATCACCATGTCACCACAAGTAGTGTGCCAACACCGCTGCTACAATTCGCGCCAAAGTGCTGGGATTGCCTACAAGCCATCCCAAACCGCGCCTGGTAATCATCACAGGCGTCATGCCAATTGGCTAGCCAACCTGCCAAATCACGCCAGTATGCCAATTAGCGTGCCATGCCATTCTCGGCAGCAATATGCCAATGGCTTTGGTCAAACCAAAGGGAAACCCTATTTTTCTAGTCGTGGCCCAATTATGCCACTCTGGGCCCACAACATGCCACAAGCCATGTGGGACCCAGGAGACCCTAAAGTATGGCGCCAGCGTCATATTATGATTACCCACGATCGTCCATGGACATGCCCACGTTATAGCCTTACCATGGTTCATTTGATCAAAACGGCCAAGGCAGTGTTTGCCAAGATTCCGTCGTGCCGCGCCACCTAGCCGTGCGCGCCACTTAGGGTTTTGATATGCCAAACCCTAATTTGGACAGGGCCATTACGCTGCCCCCATAAAAATATCATCACCTGGGCATTAAGTTTGATGTGGCAACTAGAGCTAATATCATTAAGCCATATTTGGGTCCAATACCAATATGCCAAGATGTGGCAGGCGCCACCTTCCCGCTACGCCATTGGCAGGTGCCACCCTACCGTTACGCCATTGGCAGGCACCACCTTGCTTCTACGCCATTGGAAAGCGCCACCTTGCCATTGTGCCACTAACAGGCTCCACATTTCCATTGTGCCACTAACAGGCGCCACATTTCCACAGGCGCCAAATTGCCATTGTGCCACTAGCAGGTGCCACATTTCCATTGTGATACTAGCTGCCACTGTGCCACTATACAGGCGCCACTATGCCATTATGCTGCCTAGCTTGCGTGCGATTGGTCAAAATAACTAGGTCTTGCACATTAGACCCACTCAGCAACTTGTTGCACATTTTTCCACGAAACACTCGAGACATCAAACATGTCACAAACCTGGGGGATACTCATCGGGGGTATTGGTCTCGTGCGGTTTAGGGTGCGGCGTGCAATGCGCCTATTACGAGAAAGTGTCAGGAAAGAGCGGACGGTTAGATAGCAGTAAGAGAATAGTGGGTGTAAGGCTGACCAGTTTCCCCTCACAATGGGAACGTGATGGTAAACCGCATCTACACAACCCCACTTCTCCACTATTTAACTGTCTCCACTTCCTACGAGATCAAGGGGGCTCAAGGACTTGTATAAATAGGTTTTCAACCTATTTAGAAAAAGGACATAGTTTTGGTTAACAACAACACAAGTATCCAGAAAAACACAAAAAGAACTGGTAGCTTACATTCCAAAAGCCAGTTCCAAATTCTGATACAAGTCATAAAACAGCCACATCATCAAAATTCAATATTTTAATCTCAACACCTTCTTCGCTTCCCTCCCTAAGATCAACCCTTCTCATTCACCTTGTGACCGAAGCAAGACTGGAACAACCATTTATTGGTTTAGGCCAGATTGTATAGATTGATCTCTCGAATCTAAAGTGCTCCCGTGCAAGACATTTGTTTAGGGTTTAGATTCGTTTCTCGACGGCACACCCAAATTTACCATTTCCAGCAGAATCAGTTTTTAACCCAAAACAGAACCGTAATTTACCATGTATGTTTTCAAATGATTGCTACGGTTGGAAATGTGAAATTACGGTCGATTTGATATACTTATGGTTGGTATATTCAAAACCGAGACCAACCGTAAGTTACTTACGGGTTCGTATTGTATTATGATGTTGAACCGTAACTCATTTTCGGTTTGAAAACATAAGCTAAAATTTACTAAAATCCATAACTATCTCACAACTATTAGTTCATATATAATATCCATAATCTAAAATCCATAACTAACAAATAACTATTAGTTTGTCATAATATCCGTAAGTTCAAATTCATAACTAACCACACAGAAAAAAAAAAAGGGGTGTTCTCCTATCGAATGATGCACAACCATAACTAACCACGACCACTTTTGTTGGTGATACCACCACCACGAGTGCGAGGACCATCACGCACTCATCCCCAGCTACCTATTTTCTTGTAATAATAAAGTGTAAAAAGATGATAGGTGATTTTAATAGTCTGTATGTGCTTGTTACCTTCCTATTTCACCATTGTCCTTCTTTTCACAATTTTTAAAGGAAAATGGACCTTGGTTTTACAACCTAGACAATGTCACCTCCACTTTTCATATACTACCTCTGTTTAGGGAAAAGTGATACTTTCTCCTTTTCATTTTTCCTAAAAACAGTCAAATTGAAAAGTGAAAGTATCACTTTTCCGAAACGAGGAGTATAATACTTGAACTTGTTTAATAATTCTTCATACTCTTTGTATTTTGGAAACGATTCGCATTGGTTTAAAAGGGTCTATATAGATCTTCAGTCTAGCTAAATGGGACTTGCATCAATTCTTTGATTTTTGCTTAGCTTAATTTATACTTGAAGTGCTAATTCATTGTGTGAACATTTTATGCCCTTTCACATTGCTAACTTTGAACTTGTGGTAACTACTGTTATATAGTTTTACAATTACCATAAAATTTATGCCAAAATAAATAGAACTCGCCAATCGGCTTTCGATTTAGATTTCTTTAACGCTATTGTACAACCAACCTTTTTTGTAATCCGTATTGGTAGCTAGCTTTGTACTGCCAATGAAAAAAGTTTTCCTTAATTATCCTCCCTTTTTATTACGGAAAATGGGTCATTTGTCCAAATATTTTTAAAACATGGTTCTAATGGATGAGTAAAAATTAGTATGGGTGAAATGGACACCAAAAAAATAGCAAGAATGAAACCTCGATTTATCCATCTTAAACTTAAAAAGAGTGAGGATGAAATTGATGCATCCCGATGTAAATTAAAAATAAGAAAAAATATTTGAAAATGGGTAAGATGAAACTGTTTACATCCTGGCTATTTTTACATTCTCGTCCATTTGAACAATATCAAATTTTACATGTCTTTTTCACCCAGGAATTGTTGATTTTGGTTTTTTTAACCAATTTTGTGTTTATTTTTGCTCTCTCAAACCAATTCTCATAGACAAATCACCTTTTTTTCTTGTTCCACCATTTTTCTTCTTCTTCTCACATTATCTTGCCCTTTTCCCCCCTACTCAAATCAATTTCGAGCTACGGATTCCGATTTTTCAAATGGGAATTCGAGCTTAACCCACGCCTCCGAATTTTGCTGGAATTTGTGTTCTACAAAGGGGTAGGGTCTTTTTTTTTTTCTTTTCAAGTTGATGTCTCTTTTTGAATGTCCTGATCACACACACATATTTCTAATTAAAACCATTCATACAAATCAATTTGGATGTTATCTAACTATGAATTCGACAAGTTTCATCCATTAACTTTCTTAAAATTTCCTCATGTTTTTGACTCATTTCGAACTGGGTATATATTTTTTTTGACTTAAAAAGGTTAAAATTTTATTAGAAAAAGAAAAATGAGAAACAAGATGTAGTTGCAGGAAATCCCACACTACACCCCTCACTATATCTTGATAATAATTTTCTAGATCTAAACTTATTTGATATGAAAATGAAGATAAAAATGCTAAAATTGTAAAATGGACACAAGGATTTTTTACGTGGTTCGATCAATGTGATCTACATCCACGATTCTTCACTATGATTGAGGTTACATTTGAATTACATTGAGAATCTCCATTAATGGATATTTTCTAGAGCTCTAGATCTAATTATTTGGGAAAGAAGATGAAGAAAATAATTCTCTCTAAAAATCTCTCTCCTCCTAAAAGTGTCCTCCCTTTCTCTCTCTGTCTCCTCTTTATATAGGTGTTTACATAATGGATGATGACTCCACATACAGCTCATATTCTCGCGAGCCTTTTAATGATTTCGCAGGCTCTCGCTACCTTCTCGCGAGACACTCTCGCGAGTCTTGCTACCTTCTCTCGAGACACTCTCTCGAGTCTTGCTACCTTCTCTCGAGACACTCTCGCGAGTCTTGCTACCTTCTCTCGAGACACTCTCGCGAGTCTTGCTACCTTCTCTCAGACACTCTCGAGTCTTGCTACCTTCTCTCGAGACACTCTCTCGAGTCTTGCTACCTTCTCCTCGAGACACTCTCTCGAGTCTTGCTACCTTCTCTCGAGACACTCGCGAGTCTTGCTACCTTCTCTCGAGACACTCTCGCGAGTTAAGGAAATAATTGAATCTCGCACGCTAAGAAAATATGTTGTGCGATATTTGAATCCTACATCTTGCCTCTTTTCCTTGAATATTGCTTGAAGAGCGATCTTTAAGGAAAAATCATTGTTGTAGTAATCTTTGGTCTTTGTTGATGAAGGAACGAGCGGAAGAATATTGGACTTGAAAGTACGTACTTGCCTCTATTCTTTTGCGAAGTTCCAAGCTTTGAGAAGTATATATGAAGTATCGTTTCTTGAATTATGCGAAGTATGAAGTATCCTTGAAGAAGTATATGAAGTACTTAATCCTCGAAATATATATAAGAAGTATGAAGTATCCTTTGAGAAGAACTTGAAACTGAAAAAGAACAGCTCGCAAAGAGTCTCTTCCTTCGCGAGACTAGATATTCCAGGTTGAAGAGACAATTTCAAACCACAGTAGCGAACTTCAATAATGATGCCATTCGTTTTCGCAATCAAGCTATGGAATATGTTTGCAAAGATCAAAAGATCCCTCTTAGTTCATATCCTATCCTTGCCAAAGAAGTTCCCGAAAATGTGCCTCATCTCGGATGTTTCGATAGCGAAGCCGAAGAAGAAGAATCATCGATGAAGAATCCGGCGATGAGAATAATAGGATCAAGAATCGGATGAAGGAGAAGAACACCAAAGAGATAATTCTTTTTGTTTTCTTTCACGCCTCGATACCGTACATTCTTGTATCTCTTTATTATAGTGTACTTCTTGGATTGTCCCCCTAAATTCAATCTTCACTCCTTTTTGGTAGTTCTTCTTTGTAATATAATTGGCTAACATTCGATGTATAACTCTTGCATCATTTAAGATGAATAACAATATTCCTCTTTTCCATTCCCATACTTGCCTCTGTTATTTATCTTCAGATGGAAGATTGTGGTTGTCATCATGTATTTGGTTGGATAATAATTTTATTGTTATTGAAATGTATCGTTGCGACGAGATCGCGGGTATCTTTAGATGTAGGATTCAAATATCGCACAACATATTTTCTTAGCGTGCGAGATTCAATTATTTTCTTAACTCGCGAGAGTGTCTCGAGAGAAGGTAGCAAGACTCGCGAGAGTGTCTCGAGAGAAGGTAGCAAGACTCGAGAGAGTGTCTCGAGAGAAGGTAGCAAGACTCGCGAGAGTGTCTCGAGAGAAGGTAGCAAGACTCGCGAGAGTGTCTCGAGAGAAGGTAGCAAGACTCGAGATAGTGTCTCGAGAGAAGGTAGCAAGACTCGCGAGAGTGTCTCGCGAGAAGGTAGCTAGAGCCATGAAATCATTAAAGGCTCGCGAGAATATGAGCCGTATGTGGTGTCATCCATTATGTAAACACCTATATAAAGAGGAGAGCAAGTGAGGAGAGAAAGGGGAGGACACTTTTAGGAGGAGAGAGATTTTTAGAGAGAGAATTATTTTCTTTATCATCTTCTTCCCCAAATAATTAGATCTATAGCTCTAGAAAATATCCATTAATGGAGATTCTCAATGTAATTCAAATGTAACCTCAACAATCATAGTGAAGAATCGTGGATGTAGATCACATTGATCGAACCACGTAAAAAATCCTTGTGTCCATTTTACAATTTTAGCATTTTTATCTTCATTTTCATATCAAATAAGTTTAGATCTAGAAATTATTATCAAGATATAGTGAGGGTGTAGTGTGGGATTTCTGCCACAACTACATATGCGCTAGAAACGAGGACGACGGTGATTGACAGAGAGATTAGAAAGAATTGGAGAAAAGATTTGAAGTGACTCTCAAGAATTCATTGAAAAAGAAAAAATGGCTAGAAGAAGAAACGCACAAGGGCAACCAACAATTGTAAGAAGAAGTGGGAGACTTGTCGAGAAAGGAGGAATGAAGCGGGAGAATCGTCAAGGATGAATATGAGAAATGATAGAGAAAATCAAAATCACCACCGATCTCCCCAATAGCAAACGCGCTGTGGATTATGATAGAGTAAGTGTACATACTTGGAGGTCTCGATTCTGAAGACGAGAGGGAAGAGGAGCAGCAGATGGTGAACAATGGACAAGGAGGAGGAGAGCAAGGAATGAATGGAGAAATGAATCCAGGAAACGAAGAGATCGCAGCGTTAGAAAGATTGAGACAAACAATACATGAGGAGAGGCGACTAGAGCGAGAGGAACGAGCAAACTTGACAAGACGTAATCATGAGTTCGAGGATGGAAAATATGAGATTGCAAAATAGGAGATCAAGAAGTAGTGTGAGATCAAGTTCAAGATCGATTAGGGAAGAAAGAAGGAGAGTTTACCAAAGTAAAGTACCAAGAAGAAAACCAACAAGAAACACAAAATCCAAGCACGAGCATGGCGAGAGAAGAGGGAAATGGAAGATCGTTATATTCCTCGCCCGAAAATCTTCGAGATGAGCGGAATAGGGAAAATCAAGGAAACATGCAACTCCAAGGGCCGAATGACCAGTTGCCTTTGAAGGGAGAATAATCTTGCAGGAGAGAAGAATTGAGAAGAAACCGAGAAATTGAGGATGACATTGAGAGACACTACATTGAGCAAGCACGGCTAGCTCGCGAGAGAGAAAGGATAAGAGCGAAGTGGAAAATCAAGAGATGGAAGAGGCAATCCGGAGAATAACCATGACAACCTAGGGAAACAAGGAGGGAACAAAATCGTGCAATAGAAATATTAATGAAGAATATGAGAGGGTGCAGATAAGAGCTGAGAGACATCCAAGAAGAGAGAACAACCGATATAATGGCGTGCGGAATGAAGAAGGAAACGAAGAAGAGCGTCGCAGGAAAGAGAGAAGAAAATAACGAACAAGAAGGTCAAAGCAGACACGAGCGTAGAAGGAGAGAGGCAGAGCTAAAAAGACCAGTAGAATCAAATTCTGAGGCAAATGAACAAATCTTGAGAGAATTGGCTGAAATGAGAGGATTATTGAATAGTAGAAGGGAAGGAGGAAGGAAACAATTGGACGAAGCCATCGCAGAAGCTGCGAAGAATCCCTTCACGCTAGAAGTGCAGATGGGAGGAATACCTCCTAAGTGCAATCTACCGCATTAACCAACATCTTTGATGGAACAAATCAGGCATACAACATATCAAGGCTTATATGAGATGCATGTTGTAGTGGGAGAATCATGATGCTATCTTTTGTGTAAATATTTCGCATCAAGCCTAATAGGAGAAGCACTAAAATGGTTTGAAGGTCTGCCAAGGAACACAATCACATCATTTAACCATTTACAAGCCACATTCCCCGGGAGCATACATAAGTAACAACTCTTCACGACCACTGTGTATCAAGATGTATTCGGTTGAAACAAAGGGTTGGAGAGAGCTTAAGGCGATTGACAATAAGATGGAGAACCATGTGTAGCGAAATGGCGGTGAAGGTTGAGGAAAGATATCTCATCCTCTCATTTGTGAATGCTCTCTTCGCGACTAACTTGTTATACATTCAAATTTTAGAATCAAAAATACAATCACGATGCAGAATCTGCGAGAGTTAAGGTGAAGAATATATTGCCTTAGAAGAAAGATTTAATGAAATGAATTCTTATCCAAATGCGAACACAAGCTCGAATGTCGAACGCAAGCTTGTTGCCTCAATTCATAAATACAGGGCGAGCACTCGCAAGGACAAGACGCAGAAAGAAGGTCATGAGGGACAGCGGAAGATAGTAGCCATGGGAAGCCACGACCAAGAAGAGTTTGAACGAGAAAGGAACTACTACAACCGTAATAGGAAATAATAATAAGATTCGAGAGGCTAGATCATGTACAAGAAACTTACGGTGGACGAAGGCAAAATAATCATGCAAGGCGAGAGAGGGTCGAAGAATAGTATGGGAAGAGATTAAGATGCCTCCTTTGAATGCTAGTGTGGAAAAGATCTGGGAAGCTATACTTGTAATGGAAGATGTACCAGCGCCCCGGAACGTGGGAATGGAACCACCACTTAGGGCGATAGAAGTCATGAGTTTTGCTCTTACCATCGCTTCCATGGGCATCAAACAAACGATTGTAGAAACATAAAGAGAATTATTCTCAGGATGATTGATCAGGGGAAGCTGAGTCACTTTCCAAAGGGAGAAGAAAAAGGCCAGACATTACCACCACCACCAAAGATGCACAGAATGCGATGATGTCGGCCGAAAGAAAGGAAACATTTGTGATAGAAGTTGGAACAAAAGCTAAAAATTTGAACCGCAACTCTATCGTCCACTCCTATCGCACAATAGAAGATTTTCATGACAGCGTGCTCGCAGTAGAGTCTTTGCGAGAGATGCTAATGATAAAGAAATAATGAGTTTGGCGAGAACGACGCAGATTAGAAAAGTGGCGGTGAAGACTATTTCTTTCTCTGCAGATGAAGTGCCAAAAGGAAGAGAAACACATGATAGCCCGTTGGTTGTGAAACTAGAGATTAACCCAAAACCAGTTGATGGAGAAAATGATGAAGCAGAAGATTGCTGGGCGATCAACCGAATCCTAATCGACACCGGAAGTTCGGTGAATATTCTTTTTTACCATACTTACAAGACGATGGGAGGAAAGGATGAGGATTTGATCCCTCGACATACAAGATATATGGCTTTAATGGCACGCAAACAAGCCAAAGGGAGAGGTTCACATGAGAATACTCTACAAGGATTATCAACTGATGTTTTATTCTCGTGTGGTTGACGTGGAATCTCCGTATAATGCTGATTGGGAGGTCATGGCTTCATGAAATCTTGGGGTCGCATCAACATACCACCAATGTATAAAATTTCCACATCCAAACGGCATTGGTATTATACGGGGAGATTGGAAGGAGTCGCAACAATGTCACGAGGTTGATATAGAAAGCCGCGAAAGAAAGAAATGCCAAAATAAAGGGTTGGAAGCAACATGAGAGATAAGCGAGAGAAAGGAAAAATCGATGGTGGATGCTATAGAAGTAAGGATTTGAACATACCTCGCGAGGTGAATGCCTAGAGACAGCGAATATTATGATAATAAAGAAGCGAAAGATATGAAGAACAAAAGGCATAAGAAATGAATAATCAACAAAAACAGGAGAAAAGTAGCAATTGAAGTAATGATGTGCGTAGAATCTCGCAGCCAAGAGTATATGAGAATTCGATTAAGAAAGAAAATGAAAATACAACAAATGAAATGGAATTTTGCGAATACTTCGTAAACAAATATCGGCAAATAATGAAACATGAATGATTGAATGACTTAACAAAGATGAATGAGTAAAAAGAATGGGACGAACCTTTATGGCGTACACCCTAGTTCGAATAACATTTCGTGAAGAGGCAAATGTAAGACCTAAAGTGCGTCATATAAGGGGGTATCTCTCGACATGGCTCGGGGAAGGTTACACCGCTCCTGGAAGCCCGAGTCATGAAAATTTGGGGCCCATGAAAGCCTATCCGGAAGAGGTACCTTGGATTCCCAACTATATATATAAGGTTATACCCTCGGTTGGCGGCCGAGGGTCTCTTCCTAGGAGTCGTGTATGCTCAAGGCGCCGAGGTACAGTTGAGCGAGTGCCCGGATGGATGAACCTACCCTGGCCATTCTTGGCAAGTCTTGGCATATGTTGCACTGAAGAAAACTCCACTTAGGGTGCAGTCTTGTAACCCATAAACCCTATAGGTATAAGGGATAAGAGGCCGCGAAAACAATCAAGTTGTTGTTAAGACCGGATGGGAGGAGCTAGTCTTGTATGGCCGATGTTTCGCCTCCTTGAAGGGGCAACCGGGGAGATGATAAGGGCGACGCTCTCCGTTAGGGGAATGTCAAACAGCACGCAAATGTCATAAGGCTATGTTTTCGCAAGAGAATTTAGGCTTGTCATATTTGTCAAATGATCTGCAGAGGCAATAATACTAACGCGAGGGTAAGGCGAGATCAATGGGTCTTTACACGACGGTGTACGGACGTCTGCGATTTCGTCGCAAGACGGCAATGTCATGGGCTTTATGTTCGCAAGGATATCTAGACCTGTCATATTGTCGCAACTAAAACATCCTGCAGAGGCAAAAATACTTGGAAAATGATAAGGCAAGATCAATGGGTCTTTACATGCAAGTGTAAAGACGTCCTGCGATTTTGTCGCAATGAAAGGTGGCAGGGAAGACCTCTAATTAGGGAGGTCTAACTTGAAGACCACACAAAAATGATAAGGCAAGGTCAATGGGCCCTTGCTTGAAAATGTAAAGGCGACTGCGACCTTATCGCAACAAGAAAAGATAAAATAAAGACTACCGAAACGATAAGGCGAGACAAGTAGGATTCTTGATTTATGAAGATACCCGCGATCTCGTCGCAACGATACATTTCAATAACAATAAAATTATTATCCAACCAAATACATGATGACAACTACAATCTTCCATCTCAAGATAAATAACGAGAGGCAAGTATGGGAATGGAAAAGAGGAATATTGTTATTCATCTTCGATGCAAGAGTTATACATCGTAATGTTAGCCAATTATATTACAAAGAAGAACTACCAAAAAAGGGAGTGAAGATTGAATTTAGGGGGACAATCCAAGAAGTACACTATAATAAAGAGATCTGAAATGCAGTATCGGAGGCAATAAAGAAAACAAAAAGAATTATCTCTTTGGTGTTCTTCTCCTTCATCTGATTCTTCAGTCCTATTATTCTCATCGCCAGATTCTTCATCTGATGATTCTTCTTCTTCGCTGGCTTCGCTATCAGAAACATCTGAGACAGGCACATTTTCAGGAACTTCTTTGGCAAGGATAGGATATGAACTAAGAGGGATCTTTTGATCTTTGCAAACATATTCCATAGCTTGATTGAGAAAACGAATGGCATCATTATTGAAGTTCACACTGTGGTTTGAAATTGTCTCTTCAACTCCGGAATATCTAGTCTCGCGAAGGAAGAGACTCTTTGCGAAATGTTCTTTTCGAGTTTCAAGTTCTTCCAATTCTCATTTGGAAAATTCTGGCGAGTTGTTCTTTTCGATTCAAGCTCTCTAATTCTAACTTCAAGCCTCTTCTCGGATTCTACAAATAAGTAACAACAAGTTAATAATTTACAAGCAATACTACGAAGTAAGAAGCGATAAGGTATAATAAGTAACCGTCTCTATCGATATCATATCTTTAATCGGGAAGTATGCTCGACATGAAGACTAACATCAACACCTAGGTTATTCCCGGCATTATCTACAATTTTCGCAGCCCGGCGAATTCATCATCACTATTAATAACAAGAAGTGAACGAACTTGCTCCTCTCGCTGCTCAAGCATGGTATTCTGACGAAGGAGTTCATCTCGTTCAACTTGCACACCAAGAAGAGATTTGTGGAATTCTGCTAACGCCTGTGCACCTCTGTTAGTAATGCGATCATTCTCATCTATGAGATCACTAATTTTCTTCCTTAAAGTTTTGACTTTCTTCTCGGAATCAAGGTACATTCGTTTAAAGCGATTAGTTAAATTTAAACTAGATCTGTGCTCAATCTCTAAGAGATGATATTTGGATTGAAGATCCTTTAATGAAAGGAGGTTAGTTTTATTTGAGGAACTACTTAGAGATTGATTGAGGTGAGTAAGAAGAACATCATCATTCATAGGCTCTGGAAATGAATGGAGAAGAATGGATTCTTCTGAGAGATTATACACGTCTGCGAGAATAATAGTCGACAAAGAAAAATAAAAGATAACATGAAAAGGATTTGAAAATTGAAAATTACTATACCATAAAGTTCTTGATTTGAATTCTCGAAGAGTAGATACTCTCTCCTTTGGGAGTCCAGACGCTTCTAATTTTTTGAATCTTTTCGCGAGATGACGCGCTTCAATTTCTAGCTCTTGGGTCTTCTTGTTCAATTGTAAATTTTTCTTTTCAAGATTGTTGCGTCTTCTCTCGAGATCTGAGGCAACTACAAAAGAAGTTTTTCCAGCCTATGAAAGAAGATAGAAAAACCGTTAATATATATATTTAAAAATTTAAAAAAAAAAAAAAAAAAAAAAAAATTAATAGGGAAATATGACTGTATGCATACCAAAGACCCAAGTGCATTCAAGAAGTCAGGAGACACAATTCTAGAGGCTCCATTGAAAGAATTATTGCCTTCTAATAAAGCAAAGATTACACACATTTGCGAGAGCCCCGGCAAAGAGAAGCTAGGGAGCATCTCCCATTCCCTGGAAAGAGTCCGAGAAGATACTAGATAATTGATCCATAGGAGAATCTGGTCAACGGAATCCTTTTAGCGGGAAGGATTCGAATCATGGTTATCCTCATCAGAAGATTTGAGCTTGAGTTAAGGCGAGAAGAAGACTGAGTCTTCGCTTCTTGGATAATGGAGCGTAAGATTTATTTTTGCGAACGACGGTTTTACCCTTACTTCTAATCTTCGCGGCTACGGCTTCTTCAACTTCAACCTTCGCATACAGTTAAAGATAAGAAACGAGGCAACAATATTGTTTCAAATGACAAAGGAAATGTTTCTTACTTCACCGTAAGCGATCGAAGTATCGTCGCAGTACTCTCCAACGGATTATCCTTGTAGCTTCTTCTCAATTTGGTGATCCGAAAAATTTCACAAACTCAAAGAAATATAAAAAGAAAGTTGCGAGAGCAAGATTTGAAGTGGGAAACATACCTCTTTGCCTTATCGAGGCCATTTGAACTCCCAAGGATGATATCCTGCGAGATTCGCGGGGAAGAATATGCGAGCCCGCGATGTAAGGGCCATTTAAGATCAAGGGTACAACCCACCACTTCTCATCTTTGGAGTGGCGAGAGTAGTATTATTGCCGGGTGCCGGTCAATATCTTGCATGAGTAATTTATCCTCGGGGACATTATCCTTCTTTTTTCGCGGCGAATGCCCCAGCGAGATTTAGCATTCCTCATCTTTATCACGAATAATTTTCAAAAAAGTTCTCTATAAAGTGTATTTCTCAGCAACTATTTCCAAGTTTGTGAAAGTGGGGTGTCTAACAATATTAGGGTATAAAGATCCTTTGCGGCACCACGGTTCGCGAACTCAAGCATTAAGCGAATGCAATCGCCACTTAATTGATAAACAGCCCGAGAGAATTTTTCATGGGCCAAGATTTCATAAAATAAAGGCATCTCGTGGATTGTATAAGGGAATGGGAAGTCCTGCGAGAAGTCGACCTAGCGAGACTATAATTTTTTGATCATCACATTGATGATCGAAAACAACTTTGCGAAAGAATAGATGAAGGTTCTTGATCAGGAATGGTTGAGAGAGTAAAACCCTTCTCGAGCAACAACGTTGAACTTCATCAAAAGAAGATTTGTATGCACGACTAATGAAAGCCATTATCGGTATGGGAATGGATGGGAGGTTGGAGATTAGGATCAGCGTTAGAAAAGATGAAGAAAAGAGTTACAAGTGATGGGAGCGCAAATTGCGGAAGGAGAGAGTAAAGAAAAGTTGCGAGAGAGAAACTAAGGGAAGAAAAGAGGAGGAAAAGAAAACTATATATGGAAAAATCAAAAAGATTCTTGAGAAAAACGAGGCATTTAATGCGAGAAAGAGACACGAACGGACGAGAATAAACGGGTGGAAGAGACGTGTCAAGAAAAGACTTTAAATAGTCAAAATCAGTGTAATAGTACGGAGCTGAAACAGAGATAAAGATAAGTAGTTGCGGCAAATCAAAATATTGATTCTCATGATATTCTCTCCTCGCAGAGGAGATGTAAGGAGAGACAGAGACGGAACTTCATATATATACTACAAAGAAGCTTGAACTTCGCTAAAAGAATAGAGGCAAGTACGTACTTTTCAAGAAAAATATTCTTTCGCTCGTTCCTTCACCGATTGAAACCAAGGATTATTACAACAATGAATTTTTCCTTCAAATCGCTCTTCAAGCAATATTCAAGGAAAAAGAGGCAAGATGTAGGATCATAATATCGCAAACGGACAAGGTTCGCGGGATTAATGAACGACGTTGTCGCGAGGGAGTCGCAGGAGCTAAAATAAACGACGCGATGAATAACGACAAACAAAACAACTAGAGGACATGAAACCTGACGAAGGTTAAGAAGTGTCGCGAGAATGAAGATTTGTGCACTTGCGACACTTCGCGAGTTATTCCCGAAAATAAAGGTGACTTTAGCTGTCATCCATTATGTAATACCCTATATAAAGGGTTGAGTAAGTCAATTGTAGGGAGAGATCTTTTTGAATTGTGAAGCAAGTCATTAGGAGAGGAAAGTTTCAGAGCGCTTTAATTTCCAAGTGTAATTCTATTGTCTTGTGTAAACATTTCATGGAATCAATTAATAAATATTCTTGATCACACATCTTTCAATGGATTAGTCAAGCAAAACTGAGTAAGGGGTGTAGTGTGGGATTTCCTGCTACTACACAAGATGAGCGGCGCCTTAGCGCAACAAGGGAAGGTCCAAGGCAACCTAGCAAAACAAGCTACAAGAAAATCACCACGGATAAAGCATAAGCACAACAACATGCTAGACTAGATTAACACAAGAAGGCACCAAGGATATTATAACTTCTTCTTAGGCACCGGGGTTCTTTTACCTCTACCCAAATCTTCATTGCTAGGACCCAAATCCTTGATCAGTTTCGAAGAGTGATATCTATCTACAATACCACCAAAGATGTTTTTAACCTCGGCTTCTTTACTTCCACGAGCAAGACCTAGAGAGCAACTGAACATCGCAAGTTTGTCCATATTTTGTTGTTTAGTCATTGGTGCCCATTGGGAAACCTCCTCAATCGACTTCAACTTCTCATGGAGATATCTTCTTCATCCGCTCTTCGGAGGAGTCATCACAAGTCACTACTGCCACCTCGAACTGGGTATATTATTGAACTGGAATTGAGAATCTTTAATTTCTTTGTGATATCGAATGTATAAATGGTTTGTCAAGATTAGAAGTATTTTGCAATGACACAAGTTTTGTTTTCCACCTTTTATCTAGTCTTATACTGAATTTTGAAATTAACCTATTTCCTGTTTGAGAAAATGTTCCAATGAGCTATGTTTAAGAAACTTAGAATGCGGCTTGAACTGTCTGATATATTGATCTTGCTCTCCATTTTTAAAATCTCGATGCTTATGTTTCCATTTATGTTGTCGATTCAACACTACTATCCGGGGATTTGAACATTTTCTCAAGTTTGTGTTTTATTGATACTCACAAATTTTAGCTCTATGTTTTTCCTTAAGACACTAGCTTATGTTTTCTTGAAGAATCCCTGTTTGCATAAATTGATTTAATAAATGGAATCTTTTATTTCTCTTACGAATTTAATTTGAATTAATTGTACTTACTTCGACAAAGTATTTGCATTGTTCTTTCACAGGTAACTCTAAACAACTGGAGCTAGCTTGAAATGGTTGGATTCCCAAACTCGTGAACATGTGATGTTTTATACATCAAATTATTTCAATATCATATTTGTTCTCTCAATAATGCTCTTTAATTTTAGTTTGGATTATTGCTTATTCACTGTTCTGCAAGTACTTATTTTGGAAATTAAGACACCAGTTTGAGTTGATGGAATGTCCAGCTTAGTGACATTGCAAGTTTTTGCCATGTTTTAAGTCGACTTATATCAAGTGATCTTCTTCCTTGGAGATGCGTTTATCGATAGTCTTTCAGTTTCGTAGCTAATATTTTAGAATTCCTTTGTAGCATAATTGGAGGCTAGTGTTGGTTTTTGTTACGGATATAGGACTCTACTTGTGAATTCCTCTGTCGATTTCAAATGTACTTGTGAATGTTTTAGTTTTTTAAACATTATAAAAGGATATAGGACTCTACTTTGGGACCGTCAGGCCTTAAGCGGAACCCCACCACCTCGATGGCTACCTGAAGACTATTTTGGCAACAGTGACTGGTAGCCAGAACTGCCTGATATTGGCACTAGTCATACAGTTCAACGAGTAGTAGAGCGAGACCAACCTAGCTTGGTTTATTTACATCTCTTAATCTTTGATTCTAATTCGGCCGAAGGGTACTTTATTCTACGACCGAGCCAAGCGAGGAATTGGCCACTTTTTGAAGTGCAAAAAGATTGGAAATGGTTAGGGCCGAAACCAAAAATGTCCCTCCCTTTTTATTTATGTTCCCCTCGCTGCTTCTCTTTGAATTTTACAAATTTTATCTCGTTAGAAAGTTTTTCACGCAACAAGTACAAGCAACAATATCATTACGGAGATATATATATTTTGCAATTTTGTTGTATATCCATTATGCAAACCATCCCATAATACTTTATGTAGCAAAAATATTGGTTTATGCATTCCATCCATCTTTCATTTTTTCTCTTTTCTTCCTATCATGAATACGAAAGGAACTTGAAAATGATACTATCACAGTAGTAAGCTTTGGGAAAAGATCGTGTTTGGAAAATTGATACTTCGGGCTTCATTTAATCACTTTTTTAGAGCTTTTTGAAAGTGAAAATGTCACTTTTTCAAACGGAGTGAAAGTATTACCTTTCGAGAAACGGGATGAGTCGTAGACAAAACATCCCACCGTGGAAACGGTCGTACTAGTTTATGCTGCTTCTCTTTGTCTACATTTATGTTTCACGCCGACATTACAATTTGGGGCATTCTACTCATCTTTCTTTTCTCTTTTCTTCCTATAGAATACGAAAGGGGTAGTAGTTCGTGGACTTTAGAGCTTGGAAGTGTTAGTATTTTTACCGTCTATGATGTGAGGTTAATCTGTGCCTAGTTAGCAATTTTACGGGAGTAGGTCGGATACATACGGGAACTCAAGGAAATCCGGTCATCCGTCAAGGTTCGTTGTTCGGTTGGTAGTTGGAACGACATACGTACGTGCAAATTCGTTTTATAAATGTGAGTTCGGCACTTAAAATTCGGCTTCCATATATGATAAATTGATAAGTATTATGAACTTATTACGAGACTAACTTTATTTGATATGATTTATAAGATGGACAAAAACATCTTAGCGTGATTATTTAACAAGAAGTAAACAATTTAATCACATAAATGTATTACAAAACGAGTTTATAGAATTTTAAATAAAAATCAACACATAAAACACTGGTTGAACAACTACTAATAGAAAATTTTAACTGAATAATTGTATTTAAATATAAAGTATATACAAAATCAAACAAAAACCAATCAACAGAACTCTGGTTAGAGAGTTACCTACAGGAGAGCGAGGTTGGGCGTTCGAATCCAGTTCGGAAGTATCATTCGGATTCGGCCAGTTCGGATACGTTCGCGAATCATTTGTGAGGTCCCTATAATCCGGGAACTAGGTTCGAAGTTCAAATAGTTCAGAAGTATCATTCGGATGCGGTCAGTTCGGATACGTTCGCGAATCATTCGGGAATGATTCGGAGAATTACTAACTAGGATCTGGGGTAGTTATATATCGAAGTTTTAGTTTTCTTTTTGTCATACTTACTTTGCTGTTGTAAACTAAAATTTCAAACTGGCGCGTACTTAAATTTTCTTATGTGTACTTGCTATGTGTATACTCGAACCCCGATGGAATTATGGTCTTATTGGTGTTGTAACAAGGTGTCTAAAATTTATGGTTTGAAAAAAAAAAAGTCCAAGTTGGTGATCGTTTAATTCTGTAGTGTCCACTCCGGGTTTCAAGAAATTTTTTGACCAGTGATTTTCATGTCCTTTTTCTCATCTATTGTTGGTCTTTTTTTTTTTTTTTTTTTTTAACAGGACAAGTTTAAATGGCATTGTTTGAACTAAAAGTAACACATACAAATCAAATAACAAGTCTACTAAAAGCAGAGATGTTAGGATCCGAAGATCCAACCACTTCTCAAGGATTTTTGCATAATAACAGTAACATACGTAACTAAGGGATAAAAGGATCCATAGATCCAACCCTTTGTCACGAAAATTTTCAAACACAAAGTAACATAGGTGAAAAAGATAATCAAAATCGGTTATCTTTGGACGGAATCGGTCGGAGGCGGTCTGAATTATCATCGAATCGGTCTGCTATTTCATTGTTGCTGCTGGTGTCTTTTGTGTCCTTGTTTCTTCTGGTATCTTTGGAAGCTTTGAAGATGCTGCTGAACGAGTTTTTGTTGCTGATGTAACCAGTGCTCTTTTGGAGAGAACACCATCTGCCTGGAAAGATTTCATCTTCAGGGAAATCAAAGCAATAAGAAGATTCTAATAAAATCCCCTAAAAACGAAACCCTATAAATACTAAGATAAGAAATTATCTATATCTAAACTGTGAAAACAAACAACAAACTTTGATTTGAATCATAATCAAAGTAGAACTTAACCCCTGCTGGAATCACACCACTTTGAACTGAACCCAAAATAGAAATCAAAGCTATTACCGAGAAAACCCAAAACTAAAACAACGAGATTAGTAATCAAAGGAGATACTGAACTAGCCATTAAACCCAAATTTAAGACAACAAGATCAGAAATCAAAGGAGATACTGAACCAGCAACTAGAGGGGAGATAGATCGGGAAAACAAATCTGAAAACTAAAAAGATTAGAAAATAAAATACCGTAAGAAGACTGAAGCTAAAAAAAACAGGCAGGGTAAGAGATTAAATAGGAGAGGAAGGATTATTTGAGGATATCTGCTTCGATCTGTACCCATGGGAACAGATTGGAGCAGGCAGCGTTTTTAGGTTTTGAAGTTTTCTATCGGAGGAGAAGGAGATAGAGGAGAAGGAGAGAGAGGGGCTTTTTGGATGGTCATACGACCAACAATAAATACCAAGTTATCTATTGTTGGTCTTGAGCACCCCATTATTACTTGAATTTTGAAATGAATTTTACACTTCAAGTGACGCACCGAGGCAGCGGGCCTTGCTGGATGGGTTGAAACTCAACCCATTAGAAGGGAAAACTCTTTCTTGTCCGTTTGAGATCATATTCATAGTTGAAGGGAGCTTGAACTTCAAGTTTGGTTGAGAATTGGTAGGAAGATTCATCTTTCTTCCATCTCTATTCAAGAAGCTTGATTATGGATACCCAATTTGGGTTGGTAGTGATCATGGTCAATATACGGTTAAGGATGGAATTAAAGACAACGACGATCAAGGTGTGCCAGATTATCCAACCAATGTTGTTTGGAATAATGAGTACCCTCACAAAATAAATTTCATTATTTGGATTCTTTCTCATGATCGAGTAATGACGGAGGATAAACTTTTAAGAAGAGGTATGGATGTCTCTAGTGTATGTCGTTTTTGTGAGGAAGATGATAAATCGAGTTCGCACTTGTTTTATGGTTGTTGGAGAATCCGGAGAATATCGGATTACTTTGTTGAAGGGTGTCACTTTGGATGGTCATACGACACCAATGTCATTACATCTTAGAAGGATTAGAAGATTAATTGGGGAGATGAAAGACTTAGTCGAATATGGAATAACATCTCGATTTCCATATGGTGGTGTATATGGAAAGAGCGGAATGCAAGAACCTTCGAAAACAAAAAAAAAACTTTAGCAAGCCTCATTAGAGATATTAAATTACAAGCGTTCTTTTGGGCCGAATCGAATACAAGAATGTTAAGGCTTACGGAAAATATGGTGATTTCTCAATGGGATTCATTATACCGGCCTCCGTAATTTTTTGTGGTTTTTTCTTGGGTAGCCGAATCCCCTTTCGGTTCCCCTTTTTTTTGCTCGGTTGTAATCATTGGGTTAAGGTACCCCCTTAAGTGCCTTTTTTCAATGAAATTTCTATTTTACCAATCAAAAAAAAAAAAAAAAAAAAAAAAATTGGTAAGAAGATTCAACATCCAAGTAATAATTTTAAAACATTACTTTTTTTTTTTCCTTTTTCCTGTTATTGATAGTTCTTCGTGGAAAATAAAATTGGTTTTATCCAAAACCGACAATAGTGAAAGCGATTGTTTGGGTTTTGAATTTTGGTTTTCAAAATTAGATTAATGATTTTAATTTGCTCCGCTGAGCGCCTCTCTCGCTTGTGTCTAATTTGAAAAAAATGATATCCCTTGTCCCAAACCCATGCTCCTCTGATATGGAACCCCCAGGTAAGTCCAACCAATTTATCATTAATCAAATTTCAACCTTCTCCCCCCTTCCTCGTACCCAGATTCAGTTCATTAAACAATCTCATTAAAGCCCAATAAAAACCAAAGCAACTTATTAGAATCTCATCTTAATACTCTTGTTAGAGCATTGCTCGGTCGAACTTGCATGCGTTGCTATCTCAAGCATATTTGTCAATGTTAGTGATCAAAACTATAAGTCTTGATTTCTATCCTATGTAGATAAAGGTCTCGGACTAAGATAGAAAGTTTAGTTGAGCTCAATAACTCCATGGCAATCATCATACAAGACGAAGGACTACTCGAGGAACCGTTGGAACTTCATCGACTAAAGGTATGTGGAGACTTGAACTTATCTGTCACTCAAAAGTCTATTTACTCTATCTCCTACTCTTGAGACAAAAGTCGTTTAGACATATAGACTTTCATTATACATACTCCCTCCGTCCTAAATTATTAGTCCGCTTTCACTAAGTCAAGATATTAAGGAGACTGGAGGAGTGTACAAAACTATCCCTATTAAATACTATGTTATTACTAAAATTGAAAGTAGTATATGGAGAATGTAAGAAAAATACATATTTGATAATTTTATTATTTATAGAAATGTTTAAAAAGAAGATAAAAATAAAAATGGGTAGTAGTACACATTGCTATGGAATTCTTGAATGTTCACAATCATCTCATGTGAACTATGGTGCATGGTCATTAATGACTTTGTATGTTCTTCTTTGTTAAGAAAATCTTTTTATACACCTTTGGTAGCTATTATTGGTGTAAATCCGGGCGAAAAAGATTGATTCTACCCTCTAAGGACAAATCATCGTATACGTGCATTACAAGTTTGTCTTGATACCTAGGAAACTTCTTATGAGAATTTTTTTTTTTTTTTTGAAAAGGATTACTAGAGTTTGGAATAGCAATTATTGTGATTACATAGCTATGTCCAACGTTTTTCATCTTCATGTTTTTAGATTTATTTATTTAAATTCTAAGTTATTTGGAAAATGATTTTTGCAATTTTAATCTTTATGATTTTATATATTGCAAATTGTTATGGGATATGTTGTTTGTGTGCATGAACTATGATTGTCCCATACCTTGTCGAAAGTTAAGTCTTTCATATGTCGATATGCATGTATTGATAAAAGAAGGAATGGACTTTTGACAATACAAAATTAAGCCTATTATGTCATTTATTGATGGAAGATAGGTTAAAATCTTTTTGTTTACAAGGATTATATCTATTGTATGTCATTGTGCGGAATAGTGGTGGAAAATAGAATGAATCCTTGTGTATCCGCTGATAATTGATCTTCCCCGATCCATATTTTATGTATTCTTTGTGAGGCTCCGTAATGTGTCTTATGTTGAGCACTAAACGACCAAGTTGATTATTTTTATGATTAGCTTTGTTTTTGTTTTAGTAAGGTACTTTATGTAATAGAGCATAATCAACTAAATTAATCATCTTGTTTGGTTATTTTAGTTATGGCAAAGTAAGTTTTCTTAAGTTTGAGCACTTTTGATTGTGTTGATTATTTTTCTTATGATTAACTTAGTCATTGCTCCATAGATTTCTCTTATGTCGAGTATGGCCAATTAAATTGATTACTTTTGTGATTAGTTTGGTTGTGTATTTCTATTAGATTAATTATGGGTTCTCTTGTGATTAATCTAATTGAGTATTTGAGTCTCCATAAGTTCACTTATGTTGAGCATATCGATAAATTAAACATGGGTTCTCTTGTGGTTAATTTAATTGAGTATTTTGGATTCAAATTCATACTTGTATGTGATTTGTTATGTCCAAAGAAATCCTTCTTTTCTCTTGAAATTAAGGTCTCTCTTGTTGTTCTTTCGGGAATGACATATTATGGGGGAGAAATCTTTTTGAACTTGCGCTTAATTGCCATATCTTTGTGGGGAGTGCGGCTGTGGAATATTATAGGGGTTATCTTGTATCTTTAAACTCCTTGATGAATGCATTTAGCTTCGGCTTTATGATTGCATCTAAATAAGATGATGTGTGTTTGTTTCTTTTGGTCATGAAATGTCTCTTTCGGAAATTTCATTAGGATCCCGTTCTTGTACCTTTGCCAATTTTATTGACAAAAAGGGGGAGAATTAATGTGTAGTTCACACTACAAATACATATGGTTTTCAGATCATTATGTAAGGGGGAGTGGTTTCCATGTGAGATGGAGTATTGACTAAGGGGGAGTGATAATATCACCATAGTATTATTGTTGAAGTTGTGATACAATTGAACTTTGACGTTGTGTAATGATACTATGACACCATGTAACAATGATTGAGAACTCTTGTTTTCTTATTGTTATAGCTACGGATTTTCAACAACGATGATGCTAAACTTACAACCTTTGGGATCATTGGAGTACTTGGAAGTGATGAAGATTTCAAGTAATGTTGAAGATTAGATATGTGGAATAGGAGCTACAAAAATTAATCTATTACTTTTTTGTATTCCATATGTATTAATAGTTTTGCCACTAAAATTGACAAATGGGGAGATTGTTAGAGCATTGCTTGGTCGAACTTGTATGCGTTGCTATCTCAAGCATGTTTGTCAATGTTAGTGATCAAAACTATAAGTCTTGATTTCTAGCCTATGTAGCTAAAGGTCTCGGACTAGGATAGAAAGTGTAGTTGAGCTCAAGAACTCCATGGAAATCATCATACAAGATGAATGACTGCTCGAGGAACCAGTGAAACTTCATCGACTAAAAGGTATGTGGAGACTTGAACTTATCTGTCACTCAAAAGTCTATTTACTTTATCTCCTACTCTTGAGACAAAAGCCGTTTAGACATATAGACTTTTATTATACATACTCCCTCCGTCCTAATAGTCCGCTTTCACTAAGTCAAGATATTAAGGAGACTGGAGGAGTGTACAAAACTATCCCTATTAAATACTATGTTATTACTAAAATTGAAAGGAGTATATGGAGAATGTAAAATATTTGATAATTTTATTATTTATAGAAATGTTTAAATAAAAGATAAAAATAAAAATACTTATGGATTGATTTATTAATTTTGTTTCCTATTGAGGAAGATATCATTTAATACGTTTAAATAGAAGATAAAAATAAAAATATTTATAGATTGATTTAGTATATTTGTTTCTTATTTGAGGAAGATATCATTTAAGATTTTTGATTGGTTATATTTAAAAACAATTTTATAATTATAATTTTTTTTTTTAAGTAATATTTATTTTATTTAAATTTCAATACATAATTATCAAACAGAGCTTGTGGTTGGTAACCTAGCTACAAGCTGGGCCCCAACACCTCTTTGAATTGCAACACCTAATCTATAAAAAATAAAACTACCAAAGCCGCTACTTGCATCATTGCTCACCAAGCAATTCCGTAAGCGCTTGAAAAAAACAAGAGTATCCTCGCCAAGTTCCCCTAAAGTAGAGAAAGCCAGAACACCCAACCCATAACCATGTGCTGCACACTTGTCCAAATATTTGGCACGTTTCTGAAAGCGGCCCCAAAAATAGCCTTCCCAAGGGCAAATGAGCGAACCCCATCCCCAGTGAATGGAGACACGCCTGTGACATCCATACAAACATCTTGCCCGTTTTCCCCAGTTAAGAACAAGAATATCAGCATGCTTAAGGTCTCTACCATCATCCGACCGAAGACCCAAGGAAACCTCTTTAACGCGAGTACATTGGCTTTTGTAACAAATGTCAAAGACAACATCGCGAACAACATCATGACGAAACTTGTACCCAATATCTTTAGCACAATGGAGCGCATGGTCACCAAAAATATCCATAGGTTTGCTACAACTTGGGCATGAACTATTTTCAACAACAAAGGATACCAAGGCGATAACAAAGCACTCTAAATTGTCTAGGCCCAAGGCATTGGTTAAGCCCACTAATATGTTACCTCAAAGATAGTCTTGAGCATGCTTGATACAGTTTGCATTGCCATAAGATAGAATCTCTTTGGACATAAGAAATTGGTGGGATTAGCTTCTTAACTTGCGCCAAAGTAAACCCTTTGCCAAGGAATGCATAGAAGGGGGCAGAATCATCGACACAGTAGAGTAGACGGTAATCCACATACACAGGTGAAGGTCTGAAGAGCCAACCGATAAGCTGAACCTTTATCCGTTGAGAATAAAATTACCAAGGATCACTTTACTGCACCCGAAGTAGTCACGGCTCTGAGAAGCGAGATAACAATAAGCACGAGTGTCAGCCATGGTATAGATGCCAAGTCCACCATCTCTAATAGGTAAAGTAGCTAATCTCTTCTGTAAAGGACCAAAACCGGCACCATCCCCAGTAATTAGGAGTCTCAGATACTGAAATAACTGATCATCAAAGAGGTCGGTAGCAGGTTGAAGAGCAGCAGGATTGGTAGTTCGCATTGCAAAGTAAAGTCTGGACACCCCAGTACAACTCCGAAGTAAAAGCATCTCACTTTGAGGGTCCCTGAGTTTTTTTATCGCATCCATTAGTTGAACAGTTTTATGCACCCTGCTCAACAACATATCGGTAATGAAGCCCATGTCTAAACTCACTGGACCGCCTAAAAGTTTAACACCTTTAGGAAGGTCTACCAATGTCGAGGGGGAAACCCCTCTACTGCACTCCTCGGATCGGGAAGGCCAAAATAATTCCATCTTCTTAATGTTGAGGTGCAGCCCCCTACTTGGTCCTTCGGCTTCGATTATACGAAAAGCTTTAGCCACTTCCAAGGTATCACCAACAATTGTGCCATCATCAAGGTACCAGGCGTGCAAATCGAGTTTGCAACTAGAGGCAATAGTCTTCACTAAGGGGTGAAGTGTCAAAGCAAATAACAAGGGACCCAGGGGATCCCTTGTTGCACACCAAGAGCTGAGGACAAGATATATTGGGCATAATAAAGCTTAGCCCGGATGTAAGTAGCAAAATTCTACCCAATGAGAAATAACTGGACAATGGATACGCACTTCCTTGATGAGTTGAGACCGGCTCACCATGTTGAAAGCATTAGAAAAGTCAATTAGCAACATTGACATTGTGAAGAATGGCCCTTCATCTCTAATAAGCGGTTTACAGCATGTAAAATACCTTCCCCTCCTACTTAGGGACACCAACTCCAAATTGGTAGTCACACTAAATAAAAAGTCATATCCTTCCCAATAGCAAAAGCAGACTACCTTGGAAACTAATCTTCGCCAAATCTGTTCCCCACCGTAATGGGCCTCGAGACCTCCTCCCGGCTTAAGTAACGGGCGTCAACGGTGCGCTAGCAATGTATTCGCCTAATTCACTAGGGCATTTTCCAGCCAACCAAAGGTTGACAACCCCCGAAATAGACACAAGAAAATCATCCGCCACTGCCGAAGCTGCTCCACTAAAGGCATCGACTAAGTGTTGTGCGCGTAGACCATCACGTCCACATGACGTACCTTTAGGGAAGCTTTTAATTGCTCCCAAAACAGCCTTAGAACTCACACAAATAGGGTCGGCAGTGATAGCGTCTATGGGAACCTCGGGAGAGCGGACGGGTGTTTGTCCAGTAGGTCAACATAAGTCTGCTCTTCAAAAGGGGCAACCCCAGATGAAGATAAAACCCGAATCGCTGCTGCAAAATGCCCTGAGTTAATCTTCTTCTGACAAGCGTTGATGGTTGCTGCTTGCTGCTTCTCCTCAACCTTCTTCTCTTCATTTTCTTAGACCCCCCACCGAAGCGGTGATTGAAGCAATTTATTCACTAATGTGGAACATCCGTTGGACTCTTTCCAAACATCAAGAGCTTGGAGAATAGCCGTCCTAGTTTACGACGACTGCGGTTCCTTCAGTAGAGCTCTTAGGTAGGTACATAGACAGGTACAAACTGGGAGAAGTAAAAGACGAAGCCCGGCTGTTAAGGAGGAGGGACAAAGCAAGAACACGATCGAGGCATACCTTGAGGGCTCTCGAAAAGCAAGTGGCATTTATGTGGGATGCGGTTAACGTAGGGGAAAATTACGTTGAAGCACAATATTCGGTAAGTTCGATAGATAGAACCTCTGGTCGTCACTTGCCATCAACCTTTGTAGAAGTATCACCTGCCGTATCAACATCTACAATGCTGACATGCGCCTCGTCAGCTTTAATCAAATAGTGTATCGGAAAAATCCGCCATCTCCATTAAAGAGGCCTTTGAATGAAATCATGCCAGATCCCTCTCGACCTTTACATGATTTAGACCAAGAATGTACGTAATGACACTGCTGCATAACCACATGCGCGAGATAGCAAAGCTGGAGTCTCCATTCTCCCAGTACCTTAGGCCAGACAAATCGTTCGCAAGCGATTTCGAACCATACCTTTGCTGGCTTACGTGCAAGGTGTTTGTCATGAAAATGTTTCAAAAATGGCCCCTTTAAGGAAGCCTACGCCATGAACCCCGTCGCTGCAACTAGAATGCTCTTGAATGGGCAATGGCAAATGTTGTCGGAGCACCATTTCTTGTTGAAGATAACGGTGAGGTTTGCGATCTAGCTTGGGAAGAAGATCGGGTAATCCTAGACATGGTAGCGTGGAAACGAAAAATTATGCAAAACCCTAAAAGAAAACCAATAAAGAACCCTAAATAAAAGCGAAACAACAACCCAATCGAAGGAAAACAAAAAGAAAAATTTAAAAACGTGGAGAAGAAATCGATTTAAAACCAAAAAACAATCGAAGAAAGCGAACTCATTATAAAAATTGAAGGATATATTTGAGAGTTTGACTCAATAATATGACTATAAACGAGAAGTTGGCGGTATTTTAGGACAGAGACGAAAATAGAATAGAGGACGAGAAATTTTTAGGACGGAGGTACTTGCTATTTGAGTCGAGTTTAACTCGCCTATCTATTTCTCGAAATATGTGTTGGTAAGCTTTCGCTGCTTAATCAGAATTCATCTTTACCTGGTGAAAAAGTCATGATATGTTTCAATCACTTTGGAAATTGCTCGACGAAAATTGGTACTGGGAATAACGGCTATATAGTTCTCGAGAATGTTTCAATGCTTGAAATGAGTTTAGATTACATAACCATTTGTAGGATATAACATTCCGAAAACACATATATGTATAAGTCCTTATTCCTTGAACCAAAGTTTGCCAACTTTGTTGATCAAGAAGAAATGGAAGTGGCGCATGAAGCCAAGAATGTGAACTCGGTCATGAGGCGGCGGAAGTTCTCACCCAGAATTTCTGCTTTGGAGTTTGTGTACTCCTTTCATGACTTAAGTCCGAACCCAGTCCATTGAACTTGAGTAGGTTATATCTAAAACTAGTTGTTCTTGAACTAATGTTTATATAAACTAAGAATGCTTTTGCAAAACTAGTGGCTATAAAGTTCATGAACCAATTCGAGTGTTACAAACCGTTTTTGCTTCGATTGTGTCTTGTGTGAGTTACATAAGATCCAAGCAATTGAACAAACTCTCTAACTAGTTCATTTGAGTCATTTGAACTAATTATGGTGAAGAAGAATCGGTTGATATGAGAGTGATCATATGGCTAACCATTTGGTTGACTATTGTTGAACCAACAAATGTTAATGTTTGGGTACCGGTTCATAAACCCAAAATTGAACATTTCATTTGTGTGTAAGAAGGTAAGTTTTCGAGTTGAGAAATATTAGCTTGAATCTAATCAGGTTTTCATCTAACGGTGAATATTGAATGCTTTGTTACTAAGCTAACATGGTTTGCAAATACGATTTGAAAGACTATATAAGGAAAACTCAGCAACCAGGAAACCTAATCCCCACACTTTACGTGTGTGTTGATGGTGGATTTTCATTTAAGGCTAAAATTGTAAAAGCCAAAATTATGCGCTAACATCTTGCAAAAGATAAAGCCATTAATAAGTGATGAATACTTCTTCAATTTACTAATTCACCTAGAATGGAGCATGTGGCGACAATCCCAGTATTCTGTGAATTAAATACTCGAAATTCATCAAGGTTGGAGCATGTGGCAACAATCCCATATACCCTGTGAATTTACAACATTATTAATTAATGCATAACCAGCCTTGTATTTCACTGTACTCATTACAGGTGCGGCATGACGGCGAGTGTTGTTCTCGGCAGGAGCAACACGAACCTCCAAGCATTAATAATGAAGCATGTACGAAATACCCGTACATGCTACAACTCTCGGTGTGTTATACTAGCCCGATTGAGCATACAACTCTCGGTGTGTTATACTAGCCCGATTGAGCATACATCTCTCGGTGTGTTATACTAGCCCGATTGAGCATGTTTGAACTCGAAGCGTCCATATCGGTCTCGTAAACGATCCACGACCATCCAACTTCACCAACATGATTGGATGGATTAGATTGAATCCATGATCCCAAGAAGGTATTGGAATATTCACTACCGACCCAACGCTGGCCCCGCATGGTCGGCCTCCCCAAAAGGGTGGCATAGCTTGCCAAACCGGTCCAAACCAAAGCGGCATGGACGAAAAACCTAAATTAGGGTTTGCGGCACATTACATGTGTCGCAAATACCATCCATCTTCGCAGGCATAGATGGGAGGGTGTAGATGTAGATTCAAAGGGCTGAGCATGTCAACACAAATACCGTGGGCCCGCCTACATACATGACCAGTCATGACCAACTATAGTTGGTCGTTCCAGTTCGCGGCGTCAAACAAGGCATGACGCACGGCCGTGAAACCCCTAATTAGGGTTTGAACATCACGAGCGCTATTTTCTCCCGCACGAATGAACGGTCCAGATTAGACTAAGCAGTCCGAAGTGCATATCAACATGACCACCGTTGGCCCATCTATCTCCACACCGTCGGCCAAGGCATATCATGCCTGTTTGCCTCGATCCGCATGCCCGAACTAGGCATGGTCACACCTCCCGATTGCAACTAATCTCGACCACTCAACTTTCTTAGGACAAATTGGTGGCTTAGATCACGTTCTTATGAGATATTAAGGTATGGACGTGTACACCAGCTCGCCCGTATGTATACCGGACTAATCGACCAAGACTGACCAAGCTTGGTCGTCTTGAAAACGCGCGCCGATTGGCATGATGCGCGGATTTTTGCGACACCAGATTACATTGAAAATTGATCTCTACCACTTAACTTCGCCGGACAAATTGAGTGGTCCAGATCACACTTTCACGAGACAATGAGGTATGGGTGCCTACACCGTCATGTCGTCTACACACATGCACGATCGTCCCGCCAAAATTGTATCCCAAGCTTGGATTCGACCAGGCGAAGAGTGATGCTTGCGCACCTCTTCAAAAACCATAATTCCACCAACGGTCGCGGATGAGTGTCTCAAAGATCATCTCGTCGGAGTCCAACTTCACCGACTTGGTTATACAACCACACAGTCGAGTTAATTGGTCGGTGAGGCGTCATGGTGATCACCACCGTCACTCTACACACCATGATGCAAAGAGTTGCATAGAATACACACGATACTTCACAAGTATCGACTTCCTAAATAACTTAGTTATTTAATCTAGCATTACATCTTTGCTTTAGTGGGTCCCATGATCCACACACTTGGAGACATCAATCATGTCACTGGCCGGGGGATATATATCGGGGTATTGGTCTGGTGATTTACGGCGTGCGGCGTGCAACGCGCCATCACAAGAACGTGTCGAAGTCATGGACGGTTAGAGATGACAGGAGAAGTGGGCGGGCGGGTACCGTGTAACACTAACACACTACTCCATCACTCCACTTCCTCCACTTCCCACGAGAGACGTGAATAAGGCTCAAATGACTTGTATAAATAGGTTCTCCTCCCTATTTCCAAAAAACGAGAACAAGTCAAGACAACGAGAGGCAAGTGTTGATACAATCGTATTCAAACACCTAACCGATAGCTTACATCCCCAAGCCGATTCGGCTTTTCGATACAAGTCATACATAGCCAACAACTTCACAATCTCAACACCTTCTTCGCTTCCCTCCCTAAGATCAACCCCATCTCCTTAACTTTGTGACCGAAACAAGTCTAGAAACGGTCATTTCTTGGTTTAGGCCTGGATTTGCCTGAATTGATTTCTCGAATCTACAAGCACTCCCGTGCAGTGCATTTGTTTAAGTTTTAAACTCATTTCTCATCCACACACCCCAAATTACCAAAACCGATAGAAATAGTTTTCACCCATAAACAATTGGCGACCACAGCGGGAGGTTGATCTCTCGGTTGTGAAGTCAATTTCTTCAATACCATTCAATCAATTTCGAGATGGTTGGTCTTAGGACCGCCTCGACAGTCTCAAATACTGATGGTTCCTCCAAAAGAGATACCCCTCCTCCTAACGGCATATCTGACGGCATGATCAATAGATTTCCAACATTAAGCGAACTAGCACGGGTACAGGAGATTCACACGAAGAACATGGATCTAATCAAGAAGCTGTAAACGGCATACTTGATCTCTGTAGGAGCAGAATATCGCGACATCAATACTTCGCGAGAGTAATAAATGACTACATTGCGAAGGCGTCGCATGGAAGTAATATAAATGACGCAATGGATGACGACAGCCAAAACATGAGAAAAGTGTGAAGACTAGGCGATATTTAGGAGTGTCGCAAAGAAGAATGTTTATAACACTGCGACACTTCGCGAGTTATCCCCAAGAAAATAAAGGATGCTTAGTTGTCATCCAGTGTATTACCCTATATAAAGGGTTGAGTTAGTCTGTTGAAAGGGGGGTTCTTTTTGAATTGTTAAGCAAGTCATTAGGAGAGAGAAAATCTAGAGTGATTGTAATTTCTTTAGCTCTGTTCTATCTATCCTTGTAAACATTTCAAGAAGATAATTAATAAAAATATATAGTTATTCATCTTCAAATGGATTAGTAAAGTAAATTCTTGTGAGGGGTGTATTGTGGGATTTCCTGCAACTACATATGCGCTAGAAACGAGGGGACGAGTAGAAGATCAACCTTGTGAATTGAAAGAATCGGGAGTAACAAGAAAGAAATTTGAATAACTTTCAACAATTTGCTAAAATTGAGAAATGGCTAGAAGAAGGAATGCATCAGAACAACCAACAATTGTAAGGAGAAGTGGGAGATTAGTGGAGAAAGGAGAAATGAAGTAGGTGAACCATCAAGAATAAACGCAAGAGAAGAAGATCAAATTCAACCACCAATTCAACGATCAGAATAGAGTAGTAGATTATGATAGGGTGAGCGTGCATACATGGAGATCGATTCTGTGGAAGAAAGAGAAGAAGTGCAACAATTGGTAAATAATGGACAAGAGGAGAGAAATCGAGAAGAAATGGGAGAAGCTGACTCATAGAAATGAAGAAATCGCAAAGCATTAGAAACGTTGAGACAAACAATACATGAAGAAAGGCGATTAGAAGCGGAAGAACGTGCAAATTTAACAAGGCAAAACCATGAATTAAGAATGGAAAATATAAGGTTGCGAGAATAGGAGGTCGAGAAGTAACACAGGATCAAGATCGAATCGGTTAGAGATGATATGAGAGAATATCACTGTGAGAAAACGTTAATGAAGAGAACCTAGGAAGAAAGTCAAATCTCGGTGAAGGATCTTGCGAAAGAAGGGAAATGGTGTGTATTCCACGTCTGAGATTTCTGAATGGTCAAAATAATGGAAATCAAGGAAATAGACGTGAGAATAGTCCAATTGGTGAAGAAAATCAGGAAGAAGGAAGAAGAATATTGCATGGGAGAGAAACACAAAGGAGACAAAAGGAGATTGAATATGACATCGAAAAGCATTATATTGAACAAGCGCGTCTAGCTCGCGAAAGAGAAAGATTAAGAGTAGAAATGGAAGAACGGAATTGGAGGAAGCAATTCGGCGAATAATCATGACAATCGAAAGAAGGCGCGAGCAAAATCGCAACAATGGAAATATCAACGAAGAGTATGAAAGAATACAAAGGAGAGTTGATAGACAACCAAGAAGAGAAAATGATGGATATAATGGTGTGAATCGAGAACGAGATGGAGGAGAAAATCGCGAGAAAGAAGTGAAGAAAATCTTGAACAAGAAAATCAAGATAGACATGAACGCGAAGGAGAGAAACAGAACTTAAAAGACCAATAAATTCGAACCATGATGTAAATGAACAAATCTTAAGAGAGTTGGCGAGAGATGAGAGGAATGTTGAATAATAGAAGAGGAGGAGGAAGAAGACAATTGGATGAGGCCATCGAAGAAGCCCAAAACTCCCTTTACGCTAGAGGTGCGGTTAGGTGGAATACCCAAAAATGCAATTTACCCGCATTAACCAAGCATTTTTGATGGAACAACTTGCGCAATACAACACATCAAGACGTATGTGAGATGTATGTTACAATGGGAAAATCATGACGCTATATTGTGTAAATATTTCGCATCAAGTTTAACAGAGAAGCACCGAAATGGTTTGAGGGTTTACCAAGAAACACCATCACGTCATTCAACCATTTACAAGCTATATTCTTAGGGGCATACATAAGTAACAACTCCTGCGACCGGGGAATTGAAGATGTATTTGGGGCTGAAACAAATAGTTGGCGAAAGTTTAAGACACCTAACGTGAGATGGAAGACGATGTGTAGCGAGATGGGTGGAAGAGTGGATGAAAGATATCTCATTTTATCATTTATAAACGCTATGTTCGCAACCAATGTGCTATATATTCAAATTTTTAGAGTCAAGAATACAATCACGATGACGGGCTGCGAGAACTTCAAGAGGAGTATATTGCTTTAGAGGAAAGGCAAAATGAGATGGAATCATATCCAATTGCGAATACAAGTTCAAATGCGTTGAATGCAAGTTTATTACCAAAACTGATAAACACGGTGGCGAGTACTTCGCAAGGTCAACAACAAAGGGTAACAAATGATGGACAGCCGAAGATAGTAGCCATTGGAAGCCGTGATCAAGAAGAATTTGAGAGAGAAAGAAACTACTACAACCGTGGCGGCAATAACAAAATTCAAAGACTTGATCATCCGTAAGAAACTTATGGAAGTCAAAGGCGTAATTATCATGGAGGTCGCGACGTCTACAGTAGTATGGGAAGAAATCAAAATGCCACCATTAAATGCTAGCGTTGAAAAAATATGGGAAGCTATACTCTTGATGGAAAACATACCTGCGCCATGGAACATGGGGAATGAGCCACCACCAAGTGATAGAAGTCACGAGTTCTGTTCTTACCACCGCTTTCATGGACACTTGACAAATGACTGCAGAAACATAAAAAGAATCATCCTCAGAATGATTGACCAAGGAAAGCTGAGTCATTTTCTAAAAGGTGAAGAGAAGGTTCAACCGTTACCACCACCGCCTTAAATTCCTGTAACAAACTCAAGAAAGGGGAAAGAAACAATCGTAATAGAAGTTGGAAAGAAAGCTAAAAATTTGTTTTGCAACTCCATTGTACATTCATATCGAATAATTAAAGATTTTCATGATAATGTTCTCAGTAGGGTTTTCGCGAGGGATGTTAATAATAAAGAAGTGATGAACATTGCGAAAACATCGCAGTTAAAAGAATGGCAAATACAGATTATTTCTTTCAATGCAGAAGAGATTCCTGAAGGCAGAGAGACGCATGACAACCCATTGGTTGTAAAATTGGAAATTAATCCAAAACCTGTAGATGGCGAAGACGACGAAGCGAGAGAATTGCCGGGCAATCAATAGAATCTTAATTGATACGGGAGCTCGGTGAATATTCTTTTCTACCATACTTACAAGACTATGGGGGAAAGGATGAAGAGTTGATACCTTCGACATATAAGATATATGGTTTCAATGGAACAGCGAATAAGCCTAAAGGAGAAATCCATATGAGAATACCCTTGCAAGGATTATCAACTGGGATTTTGTTCTGTGTAGTCGATGTGGAGTCCCCTTATAATGCATTGATTGGAAGACCATGGTTACACGAAATTCTGGGCGTAGCGTCGACTTATCATCAATGCATAAAATTTCCTCATCCTAGTGGTGTCGGAATTATAAAAGGAGATTGGACGGAAGGACAAAAATGCTATGAGATCGATGTGGAGAGCTGCGAAGAGAGAGTTGAGAAAAGAAAGGGTTGGAAGCAACATGCAAAAGATGAGCAAAGAAGAGAAAGATTAATGGTGGATGCCATTGATGTAAGAGGAGAAGATACATTGCGAAACAAGTGCATGAACAGTTGGAAATTATGATGGAAAGGAGTCATTAAGAGATTTGAATGGTGTAGAGGTGTAGAGGTAGAGAGTAGCAAGAGCAAAAAGTGTAAGAAGTGAATAATCATCAAAAAGAAACAACAAAAGCTTGTTAAGAGTAAGAGGAAGAAACAATAATTGAAGAAGAAATATGCGAGGATCTCGCCATCAAGAATATATGACAATTTGATTGAAGAATTGAAAAACAAAAATGATTAAACAATGTAAGATTGTGCGATAGCTTCGCAAACAAAATGAATGATTGAATGAATTAACAAAAATGAAAGAGTGAGTGAATGGGACGAACCTTTATGGCGTACACCCTAGTTCGCGAATGACATTTCACAAGAGGCAAATGTAAGACCTAAAGTGCGTCATATAAGGGGGTATCTCTTTACATGGCTCAGGGGAAAGGTTACACCGCCCCTGGAACCTGAGTCATGGAGATTTGGGGCCCATGAAAGCCTATCCGGGAGAGATACCTTGGATTTCCAACTATATATGGTTATACCCTGGTTGGACGCCCGAGGGTCTCTTTCAAGGAGTCAGTGTATGCTCAAGGCGCCGGGGTACACGGTTGACCCAAGAGTGCACGGGGCATTTGAAGAGTCTCGGCCATTCTTGGCAAGTCTTGGTATATCTTTGCACTCGGCCCGAAGAAAACTTCACTTAGGTGCGGTCTCGTAACCATAAGCCATATAGGTATAAGGGATAAGAGGCTGCGAAAACAATCGGTTGTTGTTAAGACCGGATGGGAGGAGATAGTCTTGTATGGCCGATGTACGCCTCCTTGAAGGGGCAACCAGGGAGAAGATAAGGGCGGCACCCTCCATTAGGGAGCCTGATAAGTGTCAAAAGACGCAAATGTCATGAGGCTTTATTTTCGCAAGGAAATTTAGGCTTGTCATATTTGTGCGATGATCCCTGTAGAGGCAATAATACGACGCGAGGATAAGGCGAGATCAATGGGTTTTTGCATGAAAATGCAAAGACGTCCTGCGATTTCGTCGCGAAGACGGCAATGTCATGGGATTTTACACTGCAAGAGTATTTAAGCCTGTCATATTGTCGCAGATAAAATATCTGCAGAGAGGCAAAAATACTTAACAAATGATAAGACAAGGTCAATGGGTCATTACATGAAAATGTAAAGACGTCCTGCGATTTTGTCGCAACGAGGGGTGGCGAAATAAGACCTTTAATTAGGAAGGCAAAATAAGACCACACAAGAATGATAAGGCAAGATAAATGGATTTCTTCATTCGTGAAGACATCCTACGATCTTGTCGCAATGATGAACTTCAACATAACTAAAGATATAAACATACAATTAATTGAGGAAGCGAATAAGCTTGCGAAAACAATTATATTCCATCACAAGTTACAAATAATAAAGGCCAAAGTCAGAGATTTCATTACTCAGAGATAATTGATCAAATCTCTCATTTGAAAATGAATAACAGAGGCAAGTATGGGAATGAATAGGATAAAATTTTGTTATTCATTTCCACATGATGGATTTATGTATTCATAATGCTGGTCAGTTAAATTATAAAGGAGAATTGCTTGACTAATATGCGCAAGTAAAGAAAGCAAAGATTGAATTCATATTTAGTAATTCAAGAAGATTAAAAGAGTATATGTCTGAGATATTACAAGAAGAGAAAGAAGAAAAGAAGTTATTTCTTTGAGGATTCTTCTTCTTGGTCGATTCTTCAATTCCATCATTCTTTTCGCCAAATTATTCTTCTTCGCTAGCTTCACTATCAGAGACATCCGAGAAAGGCATATCTTCAGGAATATCATCGCGAAGACAAGGATATGAACTAAGAGGAATGCGATGATCATTGCAAACTGTTTCGATAGTTTGATTGCGAAAACGAACAACATTATTATTGAAATTCGCCACTGTAGCTTGCAGTTGTTTCTTCAACTTAGAATACTTGTTATTGCGAAGAGAAAGGCCTTCTGCGAGTTCCCCTTTTTTCAGACTCAAGTTCTTCAATCCTTGTCTGAAATCTCTTCTCGGATTCTACAAAACATATGATAATGAATTAACAATTCAATTACAATACTACAGAAGTAAGGAGCAGTAAAGCATAATAAAACAACCTTCTCTGTCAGATATCATATCTTTAACCAAGGCAGTATGCTCGGCATGAAGACTAACATCAACACCTAAATTATTCTGGCATTATCTAGAACCTTCGCAGCCCGGCGAATTCGTCATCATTATTTATAACAAGAAGCGAACGAATTTGACCTTCTCGCTCATTAAGTATGGCATTCGACGAAGAGATTCATCCCGTTCAATTTTACTTTGAGAAGAGATTTTGAAATGTTGCTAATGCCTACGCACCTTGGTTAGCAATGCGGTCTTTGTCATCTATGAGACCACTAATTTTCTTCCTTAAAAGTTCGGTTTTTCTATGGGAATCAAGATACATTTGTTTAAATCGGTTGGCTAAACCTAAACTAGCTCTATGCTCAATCTCTAGAGGCGACATTTGGTTTGAAGTTCATTTAATGAAAGGGAATCAACTTTGTTTGACGAATTACTTAAAGACTCGTTGAGATGGGTGAGAAGAACATCATTATCCATAGGCTCGGGAAATGAATGGAGAAGAATGGCTTCTTCAGAGAGATTATATATGTCTGCGAAAATAATAAATCAGGCAAAGAATAGTAGATGACAAAGTAAAGACGATTTGAAGAGCAAAAATTTCGTACCATAAAGTTGTTGATTTGCGCTTTGAAGAGTAGATATTTTAGTCTTCTGAGAAGTGGATTCAGTTTCCAATTGTTGAATTCTTTCATCTTTCTTGCGAGACATCGCAACCTCAGTTTCTAGTTCTCGGATCTTCTCTTTAAGTTGGAGATTTTTCTTTTCAAGGTTGTCGCGTCTTTTTTCGAGATCTGAGGCAACAACAAAGGAAGCTCTCCCAGACTATAAAGGAAAATAAAGAAATTGTTAAGATAAAGCTTATAATCGAAATTACAGAGAAGCAAAGGAATATGAACATACCAAAGCAGTGAGAGCATTTAATTGATTGGAGGTCAATGTTCAGGAAACTCCGCGAAAAGATTCATTATCCTCTAACAACGGGGCATCGCAAATTTTAGCGAGAGCTTCGCAAGTAGCAGTTAGATGATCATCTCCTAATCCTTGCATAGAATTGGCGAAGACACTAGACAATTGCGCCATAGCAGAAGTAGTCGAGTGATTCTCTTTCGCGGAGGAAGTACCAACCTCATTTTCATCCTCATCAAAACTCTCATTGGTTTGAGAACTACAATGAGAAGAGGGATGGGTTTTCCGTTTTTTAGAAAGCGGAGCAGAAGACTTGTCCTTGCGAAAAGTGATTTTATCCTTGCCTTTAACCTTCGCAGCTTCAGCTTCTTCAACGTCAACCTTCGCATACGCATGAAGATAAGAAACAGAGGCAACAATATTGTTTAAAATAACAAAAGAAAATGTTTCTTACTTCATCCGTGAGCGATCGGAGTATCGCCAGGGTACTTGCCTTTGGATCTTCTTTATACTTCTTTCTCAGTCTGGCAATCTAAATTTTTTTGAAAGTTTAATAAGTAAAAAAGGAAGAAAATGTCGCAAAGCGAAATTGAAAAAGGAAATATACCTCTATTGCCTTCTCAGGCCACTTAAACTCCCAAGGATGATAATTCGCGAGGTGTGCAGGGAGAACATGTGAACCTGCGATGTAAGGTCCACTCAAAAATAAAGGAACAACCCACCATTTCTCATCTTTGGAATGACGAGGAGTACTATTGTTGCCCGAATGCCAATCAATATCTTGCATAAGCAGCTTGTCATCGGAAATATTATCTTTTCTCTTCAACCGAGCACCCCAGCGAGATTTATCGTTTCTCATGTTTATTACTTTATAATTTTCAAAGAAGTTTTCCACGGTATACTTCTCAGCGACTATTTCTAAGTTTGCGAACCTAGGATCCTTGACATCATCGGAATATAAAGATCCTTTACCAGCGCCACGGTTGGCAAATTCAAGCATCATACGAATGCAATAGCCACTCATTTGATAAATAGCTCGCGAGAATTTCTCATGAGCAAGAATTTCATAGAATAATGGTATCTCGGGATTGTATAAAGGAATGGGAAGGCCTGCGAGGAGTTGACCTAGCGAGACTATGACTTTCTGATCATCACATTGATGATCAGAAAACAATTTTGCGAGAGAGAATAGACGAAGATTTTTGATCAGGAATGGTTGATAAAGTGAAACCTTTCTCTTGCAATTTCTTTTGAGTTTATTCAAAAAGGGGTTTATATGTACGACCAAGTGAAGCCATTGATATAGTATGGGAATGAATGGAGAATTGAAGATTGAGAGAATTGAAGGGGAGGATTACGAAGAGCGAAGCGCAAATTGCGGAGGAAGAAAGTTAAAGGGAAGTTGCAGAGGGAAAATAAAAGAGAAAAAAGAGAAGGGTAAGAAAACTATATATAGAGAAGAGAATCCTCGAGAAAACAAATGCATTTAATGCGAGATGGGACGTGAATGGTCAAGAATAAGTGGTTGAAATAGACGTGTCAAGAAAAAGAGTGGAAGAAGAAACACACCGTAATAAATTCCGTATATGAATAAAACGAGTAAAAATGAACAATCGCGAGATAAAGATGAGCAGTTGCGGCATTTTAAAATATTGGTTCTCATGACATTCTCTTCTTCGCGAGAGAAGACATGAGAAGAGGCAAGATGTAGGAGAAGAATATCGCGACATCAATACTTCGCGAGAGTAATAAACGACTACATTGCGAAGGCGTCGCGAGGGAAGTAATATAAATGACGCAATGGATGACGATGACCAAAACATGAGAAAAGTGTGAAGACTTGGCGAGATTTAGGAGTGTCGCAAAGAAGAATGTTTATAACACTCGCGACACTTCGCGAGTTATCCCCGAAAATAAAGGACACATTTAGTCATCCATCCTTTGTGTATTACCCTATATAAAGGGTTGAGTTAGTACGGTTGAAAGGGGGGTTCTTTTTGAATTGTTAAGCAAGTCATTAGGAGAGAGAAAATCTAGAGTGATTGTAATTTCTTTAGCTCTGTTCTATCTATCCTTGTAAACATTTCAAGAAGATAATTAATAAAAATATATAGTTATTCATCTTCAAATGGATTAGTAAAGTAAATTCTTGTGAGGGGTGTATTGTGGGATTTCCTACAACTACAATCTCCTCATCAAGATGACGTCGAGATAAGCGTTCGGGAGACCTCTACACCGGGGGACTAGTTCCTTCGAGATCAATATCTTTACTACGAACGAGAGATCGGTGGATCGAGAGCGACATCTTTAGTGGAAAGCTTGTGTGAACTCTTGCACCTCTCGAAGAATCAACGGGCGAGACGTTTGCGCAATTAATAAAATAGCTCGGACATTACACCTGACTCCTTCACGTCCGAAGTCCAAATGCATCGGAAACATACGTAAATAATGTTATATTTACGAGAAGACGACATGATGGCGAGAGGAAGGTCACAAACCGTGCCCTACATGTTACCGCACGCATCAAGGGTTCAGAGTTCAGGAGGGCCCTCGTCAACACAGGAGCATCTTCGAATGTGGTTACTTTCAAGACTCTCAGGACAGCCAAGGTTATCCCATGCAAGATTGTACGACAGCCCACCACAATGACGGACTTCGAAGGAAACTGCACCAGCACATACGTGTATGTCAATCAATTTATCAAAAGAGGGACCCGTTCAGTCAAAAGTGAAATTTGAAGTCATAGAAAAGAGCCGGACTACCATATGATACTAGGGAGACCTTTGCTTCATGACAATAAGGTCATCCATTCAACGTATCACCAAAGTGCCTTAAGACCATGCTAAATGAGGAAGTCATCCGTATTCGCATCATTGTCTCAAACGCACCAATATGCGAGGGAACCTGTTCGAGCCAAAAAAACTCGCATGGAAGGTCGGACAAAGTCCCGTGCACCCCACTACCCATGTGGGCTTCAATCCAGAAGAAGACCTACTTGCATCACGGGGGATAAGCACCACGACACGCCTTTTTCGACGAGGCGTACATCTTTATCTCAGTGAAGCTTTAACACATGCTCACACAAAAGGGAACGCACTTTAGAGGCAAACCGTGATCATAAGGGGAAGACAATATACCGGAGCCGCTGCACAGTTGAATGCTTCAAGAATGACGAAACAAAAGAGGAGGTATTGGACGCTCCGCGACAGCTACAAGATGGCACCAACTCCACAACCGACGATCCCGAGACTAGCATCGAGAATGAAGAATCTCTCAGGCTGTCTCTATCGATTCGACTGTCCGTGGGACGAATGCGTGAGTCTTGTCCAACTACTCAAGGAGTACCAAGATGTGTTTTCTGGACATACGAGGAAATGCCTGGTCTAGACGAAAAATTGGTCACCCATCACCTACATGTCATACCCGGGATCCAAGCCAATCAAGCAATCTCCGAGGCAATTCGGACATGAAGTGGAAGAACAAATCAAGAACGAAATTGAAGTTGCTAGTTGCCGGCTTCATCGAGACCTATTCATCATCCGCACTGGTTAGCTAATGTGGTCCCGGTAAAGAAGAAAACGGACAGATTCGGTGTTGCGTGGATTTGAGACTTGAACAAGTGCTGCCCCAAGGATGACTTTTTCCCGCCTAACATCGACATGTTAGTAGATGCCACCCGACGGACACGGCATGTTCTCCTTCATGGATGTTTACAGCGGCTACAATTGGGATAAGGATGTATGAGCACGATGCAAGTAAGATAGCCTTCCGAACCCTCTTGGCAATTTTTACTATCTTTGTTATGCCATTCGGTTTAAAGAACGCCGGCGCAACGTATCAACGTGCTATGACGGCAATCTTCCACGACATGATGCATAAACAAGTCGAAGACTACGTGGATGATATAGTAGTCAAATCCAAGACTCAAGCTATCCTCACAATGTCGTTTAGTGAACTGTGAAGGAGCTCCAAAACTTCATGGGCAAGGTGAACTTTTGCTTAATTCACCCCCGCCGAAGAAAGGATCAAGTTTCGTCTGGATCACACTACAACAGAGAAGCCTTTCGGAGGATTCAACAAATATTGTTAGCTCGAATCATCACAAAGGGTTAGCCTATTATGTCGCCACCGACAAGAGCGAGCATGGGGCATCTTCGGATCCACCGAAGCCGACACCTCAAGGGAGCAGCCTCAAGAAGATAATGATGTCCGCGTGTCATGTCGAGAAAGAATCCCAGGCGAATCACTCTATCGGGGGATGGTGCATGTCACCGTGTTATGTTGGAGAATGCACTTTTGGCCATCCTCTGTGCTTCGTGAAGTGTTGAACGCTCATATACGACAAAGATCTACCTGCTGAAAAGAACCAAGCCTTCCGGTAATGAAGAGCCTCATGATGTTCGTGGAAGCATACATCTCACCAACGGGCAATACAACCTTGACCTTCCATAAGCGGTTTATTTTGAAGAAGAGGAAAGCCAGAGATACAACATCTGCGTGTCCAAAATCGCCAACTCCAACTCCAAAGCACCATATGCACGCGCCGTAATAGTGAAACAACGTCCAAGATATTCCATATCCGGATCGATGGTAACTACATCAATGAGAGAAACTTTCTAATTTGTCTCCGTAGAATATTTAGTTGCGTTACCAAAGGAGTATGAGTGAGGCCCTTAGCACCGCCTATCTCAAAGATGACCTCATGAACCTAGCGTGACAACATCTATCAAGTCCAAAGCTCGGATACTCGTGGGAAGGGGATTGTCTCCCTCTTCTCTATTTCATGAAGAAACGTCAAGAAAGCCATCATTTCCAGTTTATCCCTCTAACAATGAGACGAGCTCTACCATTATATGAAGACTGCCAAGTTCGTGCCCGTAGCTATCACACCTCTCCCTGTTAGTGCTGCCAGGAATTGTTGTTGCTCATCGATTAATATCATCCAGAGCTTCACCATATCAACGATCATTACATACAAAAGACCCATCGGGAATACAAGATAGAGCCACGTAGACCACGCTTGGGGACTGAGGCTCAGCATGAAATTCCTTTACCGTCAGTCAAGAAATTCTTCAACGTCCACCCACTAGAAGCTGCATCAAACGCTCTCCGGGACCTGCTTGCTCCAGAAGATGCGTCAACGCTCTCAGCGGGACCCACACCATGTTCGAACATACAAGGTTCACGTTTGGGCAAAGCAAGCACGCCTAGATCCCACGTTCGAGCAAAGGGAAGACCGTTGTTGGTTAGCAATACCGGTGTTCGTCGAAGTAGCAAGGATGACACTCGAGCAAGCACATAAACTGTACGGGCAAAGAAAGCAAGGCCGGTGTTGATCAAGTCACAAGGACGGTACTTCTCAAGTCACATGGCCGGTGTTGATCAAGTCACAAGGCTTTGCATCAGTCACAAGTCTGGTATGGCTCAAGTTTCAAGTGCGGTATTGATCAAGTCACAAGTCCGGTATTGCTCAAGTTTTAAGTACGTATTGATCAAGTCACAAGTCCGTATTGCTCAAGTTTCAAGTCAGGTCTTTGCTCAAGTTTCAAGTCGGTATTGATCAAGTGACAAGTCCGGTATTGCTCAAGCTTCAAGTCTGGTATTGATCAAGTCACAAGGTCGGTACTGCTCAGGTCACAAGTCCGGTATTGCTAAAGTTTCAAGTCTGGTATTGATCAAGTCACAAGTCCGGTATTGCTCAAGTTTCAAGTATGGTATTGATCAAGTCACAAGTCCGGTATTGCTCAAGTTTGAAGTCCGGTACTGCTCAAGTTTCAAGTCTGGTATTGATCAAGTGACAAGTCCGGTATTGCTCAAGCTTCAAGTCTGGTATTGATCAAGTCACAAGTCCGGTATTGCTCAAGTTTCAAGTCCGGTATTGCTCAAGTTTCAAGTCCGGTATTGCTCAAGTTTCAAGTCTGGCATTAATCAAGTGACAAGTCTAGTATTGATCAAGTCACAAGTCCAGTATTGCTCTACTTTCAAGTCCGGTATTGCTCTAGTTTCAAGTCTAGTATTGATCAAGTGACAAGTCCGGTATTAATCAAGCTTCAAGTCTGGTATTGATCAAGTGACAAGTCCGGTATTGCTAAAGTTTCAAGTCTGGTATTGATCAAGTGACAAGTATGGTATTGATCAAGTCACAAGTCCGGTATTGCTCAAGTTTCAAGTCTGGTATTGATCAAGTGACAAGTCCGGTATTGCACAAGTTTCAGGTACGGTGTTGGTCAAGGGGCAAGTCTTGTGTTTGGGTGAGGCAACAAGTTTGGTAATTGGTCGAAGCAAGCGCAGCTGGCCCCAAGCAAAGCAAGCACGCGGCAGATCCCACTTGATCTGGTACATCCATCCCCAAATTGGTCGAAGCAGGCACAACCATCCCCAAGCAAAGCAGGCACGCGGTGGGTCCCATGTTCGAGCAAGGCAGGCATAACAAGCCCACGTTCGATCAAGCATGCACATGATGAGTCCCACGATCGAGCGATGCAGGCGCAACATCCCGTTGAGCAGGCACATCAGCTCCATGCTCGAGCGGAACAATCACGAAGAAGGCTCTCGACCGAAGCAGGCATAACAAGGTCGATCGAAGCAGGCAAGACCGACATAATGCTAGGGAACGCTCTTTGAACGCCTCTTGAACGTGACATGCTCCACGGACAGGACGACTCGTCTCTCCTGGTAACATCTAACTTTGTCTCATAAGTTTTATCGTATATGTCACCATCTAATGTCTACCCCACAATAGTATAACCATTATGTGCTAGGCAGGGGACTTAATGTTGATGGTGGATTTTCATTTAAGGCTAAAATTGTAAAACCAAAATTATGCGCTAACATCTTGCAAAAGATAAATCCATTAATAAGTGATGAATACTTCTTCACTTTACTAATTCACCTAGAATGGAGCATGTGGCAACAATCCCGATTCTCGTGAATTAAATACACGAAATTCATCCAAGGTTGGAGCATGTGGCAACAATCCCCTATACCCGTGAATTTCTGACATTATTAATTAATGCATAACCAGCCTTGTATTTCTGTACTCATTACCGGTGCGGCATGACGACTGAGTGTTGTTCTCGCAGAGTAACACGAACCTCCAAGCATTAATAATGAAGCACGTACGAAATACCCGTACAGTTACAACTCTCGGTGTGTTATACTAGCCCGATTGAGCATACAACTCTCGGTGTGTTATACTAGCCCGATTGAGCATACATCTCTCGGTGTGTTATACTAACCCGATTGAGCATGTTTGAACACGGACTGTCCATATCGGTCTCGAAACGATCACGACCATCCAACTTCACCAACATGATTGGATGGCTTAGATTGAACCCATGACCCCAAGCAGGTATTGGAATATTCACTACTGACCCAACGCAGCCTCCACATGGTCGGCCTTCCCAAAAGGGTGGCATACCTTGCCAAACCATCCAAACCAAAGCAAGTATGGACGAAAAACCCTAAATTAGGGTTTTGCGGCACATTACATGTGTCGCAAAAACAATCTCAACCATCCATCTTCGCAGGCATAGATGGAGGGTGTAGATGTAGATTCAAAGGGCCCAGAGCATGTCAACACAAATACCATGGGCCCGCCTACATACATGACCGATCGGTCAGGACCAACTATAGTTGGTCGTTCCAGTTCGTGCGTCCAAACAAGGCCTGACGCACGGCCGTTGAAACCCTAATTAGGGTTTGAACATCACGAGCGTCTATTTTCTCCTGCACGAATGAAGGGTCCACGATTAGACTAAGCACGTCCGGTGCGTATCAACATGACCACCGTGGGCCCATCTATCTCCACACCCGATCGGCCAAGGCATATCATGCCTGGTTGCCTCGATTCGCACGCCCGAACTAGGCATGGTCACACCTCCCGATTGCAAACTAATCTCGACCACTCAACTTTGCCGGACAAATTGAGTGGCTTAGATCACGTTTCTATGAGATATTAAGGTATGGACGTGTACACCAGCTCGCCGTCCGTATACCAGACTAATCGGCCAAGACCGACCAAGCTTGGTCGTCTTGAAACGCACGCCCGAAGTTGGCATGATGCGCGGCTTTTGCGGCACCAGATTTCTGTTGCAAATTGATCTCGACCACTTAACTTCGCCGGACAAATTGAGTGGTCCAGATCACACTTTCACGAGACAATGAGGTATGGGCGACTACACCGTCATGTCGTCTACACACATGCACGATCGGCCCTACCAAAATTGTATCCCAAGCTTGGGTTCGACCAAGCTGAAGAGTGATGCTTGCGCACCTCTTCAAAACCCTAATTCCACCAACGGTCGCATATGAGTGTCTCAAAGATCATCTCGTCCGTCCAACTTCACCGGCTTGGTTATACAACCCTGGTCAGGATTTAATTGGTCAATGAGGCGTCATGGTGATCACCACCCGTCACTCTACCACACCATGATGCAGTACCTGCATAGAATACACACGATACTTCACAAGTATCGACTTCCTAAATAACTTAGTTATTTAATCTAGCATTACATCTTTTTGCTTTCCGTGGGTCCCATGATCCACACACTTGAGACATCAATCATGTCATAAATCGGGGATACATCTTGGGGTATTGGTCGGCGGTTTACGGCGTGCGGCGTGCAACACGCCATCACAAGAACGTGTCAGGAAGTCATGGACGGTTAGAGATGACAGGAGAAGTGGGAAAGACTGGTCGTGTAACACTAACATACAACTCCACTACTCAATCACTCCACTTTCTCCACTTCCCACGAGAGACGTGAATAAGGCTCAAATGAATTGTATAAATAGGTTCTCCTCCCTATTTCCAAAAAACAGAACAAGTCAAGACAACGAGGCAAGTGTTGATACAATCGTATTCAAACACCGGAACTAATAGCTTACATCCCGCAAGCCGGTTCGACTTTTACGATACAAGTCATACATAGCCAACACTTTCACAATCTCAACACCTTCTTCGCTTCCCTCCCTAAGATTAACCCCATCTCCTTCACTTTGTGACCGAAATAAGTCTGGAACGACCATTTCTTGGTTTAGGACGGATTTGCACAGATTGATTTCTCGAATCTACAAGCACTCCCGTGCAGTGTATTTGTTTAAGGTTTAAACTCATTTCTCATCCACACACCCCAAATTACCAAAACCGACAGAAATAGTTTTCACTCATAAACAGTGTGATACTAGTTTGCTAAGCTAGAGACGATTCTCCTTTAACCTTTGGTTTTCTTCTTCTAAAACCAGGTTAACGACTTAAAGACTTCATTGGGATTGTGAAGCCGGACCGATACTACTTTTCTTGTAGTTGTGTGATCTCGATCTTCTTTGTTTCTATAAAACGCAGTACAATTGAAATAATTGGCTTGAGATTTATACCTCCGATAGGCAAGATAGAAAATAAATCACAAACACTTCGTCTCATCGTTTGTAATTCCGCAATATCTTTTTTCACTACGTCGATTAAGATTATTGTAAGGTGATCAATAATACTAGGTTGTTCTTCGGGAATATAAGTACGGGTTATTGATAGGTTCCTGTTCACCTTGATTTATCAAAAGACGGAACAAAACTCATAGGTTTATTCGTGGGAGACGTATTTATCTATTTTGTAGACTTTTCTGTGTGATACAAATTTGTTTATTAAAATATTCGACTTTGAGATCAGCTAAGGGAATCAAGTACGTAGCATCATGCTGGGATCGGAGACGTAGGAGCATAACCTGTACCTTGAATCGGTGTGAGATTGGTTGGGGTTCAACTTCTGTCAGACAAGAAGTTAATTTGGAGTAGGCTAGAGTCGCCAGATCGGCTTAATACAGTGTGTGTTCAATCGGACTAGGTCCCGGGTTTTTACGCAATTGCGGTTTCCTCGTTAACAAAATTAGGGTATACGTGTTATTTCTATTCCGCATTATATTTGTTTATATAATTGAAATATTACAGGTTGTGCGTTGTTCAATCAATTAGAATATCCGACCTTTTGGTTATTGATTTAAATTGATTGGCACTTGGATATTGGTCTTTGGTACCATCCATGTTATCTCTATTTGATAAAGACTCGCATATTTCTATTTGCTTGAGTAAATATCAAATCGAAAGATTGAGATATAAACTCTTTGATATACTTTTTATCTAGATTGAGTCTGACTGTCTAGTTGATTCTCTAGAAAGTATATTGGAGTTAGTCCATACAGATTGCTAATCGAATTGTTGGGTGTGGTTGTTAGACCCCGCTTTTTCAACTCTTATTCATTCTCTTTAGTAAACCAAGCTTGTTCTGGGTTAAGTTTTCTTTATTTCAACTTCTTCTCACATCAAGTCAAATTCCTTCTTTAAAAGCCAAAAATGAATATTTTGGCATGGAATTGTCAAGGAATTAATAACCCAACCACAATTCAACATCTAAAGGGACTAATTTCCTTACACAAACCTGACATTCTTTTTCTTTCAGAAACCTTAGCAACCGAAAGGCGTATGTTGGGCCTTGCTCAATCATTTCAATACAAAAACCTATCAACTGTTCCTAAAGTTGGAAGACGAGGAGGCCTTTGCCTTATGTGGAGAAACCATATCAACATCATAGTACTGTTCCAATCCCAAAGTTACATCCATGCTCTTGTCACTCCTCCTTCTCCGGGGCATCCATGGCTTTTCACTGGGCTTTACGGCCCTCCTCATACAGACGCTAGCATTGATTTTTCGCAAGATTTTCCATCCATCTTATCCAACATCACCAACTCCACTTCTTGGATGTTATTAGGTGACTTCAATGAGACAATGGATCAATCGGAAAAAAAAAAGGTGGCAGACCGGTCACATATAGTCAAACTAAACCATTCCTCACAATGGTTGATCAAATTGGATTCATCGACCTAGGATTCTGTGGAGACCCTTTTACTTGGACAAACAATCGGCAAGGCCAAGACAACATTTTGGAAAGACTGGATAGAGCAATGGCAACACCGTATTGGCGAACCGCCAATCCTCACGCTGCAGTCATGCATCTTCCGCGAATCGCATCTGATCATGCCCCCATCCTTTTGCACACCAAAAAAATGGATTGTCAAGGACAAAAAAATTACAAGTTTGAACATATGTGGCTAACCCACCCGCATCTCAAGCAAGTTGTTGAATCAGCTTGGTCTCAGCAGAACGATTCATAACTAACTCTAAATCTCCAGCTAAAGCTAATCACAACTGGACAAATTCTTATGGAATGGAACAAGGGAACCTTCGGTCATCTCCCAAACTTGAATAAAAAAATCAACAACTCAAATCCAATGGGCCCAACATCGGTGCACGATTACATATGTGGACGATCGAGTCTTGGATAACACGGGAAAAGAACTTTGAAGTCAACACCTAAACTTACTTGAATGTCATGCAACATATTGGAAGAAAAGATCCAGGATACAATGGCTTCAATCCAGGAGACAATAATGCGACGTTCTTCCACACGAAAGCAACTATCCATCGAAGTCGCAATAATATTCGGCAACTCCGGGATCCTCGAACAAGCTGGGTAGCGAAAAGGATTTTAGATCATCCTCGATCATTTCACCAACCAATACACGGCTCTCCTAGTGGCGGAGCCACGTTAGGACTAGGGAGGACAGTTGTCCTCCCTAGTTTCTGGCAAACCGAAAATTTATAGCTGTAATTTGGTTAAACAGAATATTTGTCCCCCCTGATTTTTGGTAGATAAGAGAAAATAAGGTTATAGTAGGAAAATCAATAACTATTTGTGAGAAAAAATAGGAAAACTGACTAGTTTATCTTAAATCAACAATTATTTACTGATATAACTAAGAAAAAGCCTAAAAATTGACTGTTTGGTGAAGAAAACGCCTAAATTTTTTTTGCGTCCTTCGACCGCAATTTAGTGCAATGGTAACATCCTTCGCTTCATGTATAGTTGTGCCCCCAACCAAATGTTTCGGCTCCTCCCACAACAATGATGGGACGCTATTTGCGGAAATCACGCCAAGATTAACGCCGGCTCAATGTGACAAACTCTCGGCGAAGTCACCATAGCAGAAATCAAACAAGCTTTGTTATCAATAAATTGAAAGTGCTCTCTGGACCGAGATGGATACACCAGTAAGTTCTTTTAAGTTTTTTGGGAAACCACACAAATTCGGCCAATAGCCAAGGTACGAAGTTTTTGAATCACTTTGAATATTCATCCTCTCATGAATCATACAAGCATTACTCTCATCCAAAAAGTGGACACACCAACAAAACCTTCTCACTTTAGACCTACTCGGTCTCTGCAATGTCACATACAAAGTGATATCAAATATTCTACTCAATCGTATAAGACCCCTCCTCCCATTCCTAATAAGTCCTTACCAAAGTGCTTTCGTGCCACAACGGTCTATACAGGATAACATAGCAATTGCAGGAGAACGATTTCACTACATCGAACTTCACTGATCACCAAAGATCCCAAAATCGCTATGAAACTAGATATTGAGAAAGCCTATGACATCTAGATTGGGGTTTCATCGGAAAAACCTTTTCCAAACTAGGTTTTCCAACCATATTTGAGGATTATATTATGTTATGTATCTCCTCGAGTCACCTACTCAATCAACATCAATAGAACCCCTCATGGTTTTATCACCCCATCAAGAGGAATCAGATAAGGAGATCCCATCTCGTCCTATATCTTTAGTATTTTCGCATATCACAAAAAGCTCCACCAATCATCGCATCTTATGTATGCAAACGATCTTCTCATCTCATTCAAGGCATCTCAAGAAAGTAACAACAATATCCAAAAATACTTCACTCATACGGCTCATCAATGCAGGACAATACATCAATACCTTAAAATCCACAAGCATTCACCACCAAAGACTTCCACCTAATCATATAGAGTCACTCCACCAATTCTTCAACATGCAAACCACAACAACACCCCCTATATACTTGGGAGTTCAATTTAAACATGGAAGAACATCTCGACACATATCTGCACTATTACTTCAAAGGTTGGCTCGAAAGGCTCAAGGATGGATGACAAAATGTCTTAATCATGCAGGAAGGTTAGTTCTTATTAAAACATCCTTAACTCCTACAAATAATCATCTCATGCAATCGCAAATATTCCCCACACATGTACACAACCAGATTGATAGGATAACAAGAAATTTTCTCTGGGGCCATGATTCCTCTGTTAAAAAACTTCACCCTTTAGGATGGATTAAACTAAACAAACCGATTTCCCAAGGAGGTCTAGGAATTAGGAAGAGTATCCATCACAACAAAACCTTATTCATGAAACACTTATGGAACATCCATGTAAAGCCTCACTCAATCTGCACCGAACTCTTTACCAAGAAATACCTCAATCATCAACCTATTTTCCAAGGTACAATATCCGTTTATAATTACGCCAGCCCCCAATGCAAACAAATGCATCTCTAATATATACCTGTCTTCAAACAACTCATATTTCATCGCATAGGAAACAGTTTAGACACCCCAATCCAAGCTAATTGGATACTTTAGCATCAAACCCTTGATCCTTCACAATGCTAGCTAATCCAAACAGTAGCAGACAACATTGACCATGTTACCCATAATTGGAGACATGACCAATTAAGTACCCTTCCACCTTCAGTGATCCAACATATAATAAATATCCACCTACCAAGTGACCAACACCCAGATAGAATCATTTGGCCGCTCTCAAAATCGGGGAAAATACACAACCGCATCCGGCTAGAAAAAGGTCTAATCCAGCAAGATAATCTCTCTCAACTAAACCCCCTTCAAAATACCAAATTTCTATGGACCTTACCATGTCTACCAAAAATTCAGCTTTTCTTGTGGAAAGTTATTAATGAAGGACTACCAACCTTCTCTCTTTTACGCCGTATCAACCTCACCAACTCCAACATTTGCCCAAGATACAAAAGCGCTCCGTAATCTGTTGTACACATGCTTATTCCTTTGCCAAGTTGCATTAAACACGTGGGACATCTTTGTCAATCATCTAACAACACATTAACCCACCAACAATCACCAAACAATTACTATCACAACTCAAACAACAATAATCCAAATCATCCAAGGTCCTACCCATCCTTTTACCATCACATCTGTTTGTTATCTCCTTTGGTCACTTTGGACAGCCAGAAATGAACTCGTCTTCAGACAAACCAACTCCACTCCAGAGGAAATTTTAAAGCGAGCCCTACAACAACAACAAGAATTTTAATGGGCAAAAAAGATAACCGCACCAATTCTCCCAGGGGACCCACCATCCAGGATTACACCAAACAACCTAAGAATAACAAAAACAATTTTCGTAGGATGGATTAGACCAGAACTAGATTGGATTAAAATAAACACTGATGGAGCTTCTCGAGGACACCCAGGGATGGCATAAGCAGGGATCATTTGCAGGAACTCAGACGCGAACACTTTGATAGTTGTTGCACAACCTTTAGGTATAACGGATGCAATCACAGCAGAAATGTGGGCGACTGTACTGGCAACTGGAACGGCGACGGAAAGACAGTGGAACAAGGTGCTGTTTGAAACGGACTCGGAAAATCTCATGCGATTCATAAAGACCCCAACAAAAGCACCTTGGTATATTGCAGAAATGATTGACGAAATAAAACAACATATGCGCCAAATCCCCTGTTGCGATATCCAACACTCGTATCGGGAAGGAAACCAAGAGGCAGACGGTCTAGCAAACTTCGCGGCGGACGGAAGCCAAACAGGAAACTTATTGACTACGATGTGGGACCGTGCAATCCCACCTTGTATCAATCAAATTAGTTTAAGTGACTCTAGGGGATCCAATTTCCTCGTGTAATTTTTTTGTCTGTTATAAATGTATGCTTCAAAAAAAAAAAAGGGAAGTTCAACACCCTTTAAACACGTTTTTTTCCTCCACATTAGCAGTTGGTTTTTACCTGGATATGAATTCTAAATTTGGATTTAAATTTGCACCTGACGCCATCTCTTGAATGAAGCCATGAAGGCGATCAAACAGTGTTGGATTGATGACCCAGAACAGATGGAGATTTTTATTTTGCTGGCTTGGCGCTGAAGCCGGACGACATCATGTATATTCTCTGTGAGCGCAGTAGGATTATCATCATAAGCCACTCAAATTCAGCAAATAAAAACAAACAAGGAACCAAAATAATATACATGATTAAACAACACAAGAAAGCCAACCAAGGGAGGACTGGCAGTATCAGTGGTCCTAATGGAGTAACAAAAATCGCCCATGTAAGTATACTATCCTTGTAGCGTAGTTAATCAGATAGCCTAGGTAACGGCGACTTTGCAGCCTATGTCGTAAAAGGCGCCTCACCTCGCCTAGGGCTTAAGCGCTCTCTAGGCGCCAAAAAAAAAAAAAAAAAAAAAAAAAAAAAAAAACTAGACCTATTTTTAAGATTTTCTACACTGTGAAACCCATGGGTAGAAAAGTTCACAGGCGCACCCTATTTTGCTGAAAAAATTCGTGGGAGACCCACTATTTTTTTAAATTACGGATTTCGTTTTATTTCTTCTCCATGTACAGTATTCTACTTGTGTTGATATTTTTATTGTAATGGCTTCACAGATTTGTAGACCTAAACCAATGTTTCTCTCAGCCTCTTATACACACCCTCTCCTCTTTCTCTCCGCCTCCCTCACCCTAAATCGAGAAAATAGGAAACTGGAACCCTAACTCGACCTCTGGTTTTCCCTATCTAAACTCATCAAGTGTGATGTACAACCAGAGAAGTGTTAGTTTTCCCTATCAGCTAGATTTATCATGTCATAGATAGATATCATGCGTTGGTTCAAAAGAGTATAATGGCCAACCCCTTTAAATTTGATGTAATAATGCTAAAGGTGAAGAAGTATCAATATGTCGACATTCAAATCCAGTACAATATTTGGACCTTACTGAATATACAGAATTGTGTACACAATCACATGAACACCATTGTACTCACCCTACTGATTTGAATTGATGGTGGTGGTTTGTAGGCCGTAATGGTTTACAGATGAAATTTTTTTTTTTTTTTGAGTATGTGGTGAGACCATATCCAAGATTTGCTTTTCTTCGTTCTATTAAATTCGCGACTCACGTTTATCTATTCTAATATATAAAACAAACACCCTTATTGTTCATGAACAGTAAAATGAAGCTGCAAAAATTGTATTCCGAAATTGCCCCCATATTATGTGCACATAAATAATGTGTTACAAATAAAAAAAGGAGGGTATAATGGTAATTTAAGCTACAAAATTGGAAATTCCGAAATTGCCCCATATTATGTGCACCTAAATGATGTGATATGAATAAACAGGAGGGTATAATGGTAATTTAACTATTTAAATTAAATAAAGGAGGGTATAATGGTATTTTAAGTATTCAAATTAAATAAATAAAAACAATAGGTCCCATGACCCGTCCCCATGACCTGCTGCAATTTCCATTTTCCGTTTTTTCCCTTGCTTTATTTCATTTTAAAGACATAAGATAAATATATATGGGGGTATTAATGTAACTTGATTTTTTTTTTTGACACATTAAAAAAAAACTGAATCTTTGAGTTGTTCCACGCCTAAAGATGGGCTCTATAGCACGTGCAAAACACGTGCGGCTGATCTTGTATCTACAACAACAACCAGTTTTCTTGGTCTTTTAGCTCTAGAGACTTATTACGCTGCTTTGTAAGTCGAACTCTCGTTGCTTTAATGATGTGTTACTTTTACAGTCAGAGACTTAGAGTTTGTATTGTTTGGCTTAGATTGTGAAACGCATGATTACAAGGTGTTGCAAATCACTTTTTTCGAAATCGAAAGTGTTCTTAATTGGACTCCTGAAAGCAGGGTTAAAATATATAACTGACGCTAGGCCTTGGAGGTGGTCTATGGATGCCAATTTATATTGTCACTCTTATAAACACGATTGTGAAAATCAAGGTCGATATGTGAATGATACGGAGTAGTTATTATTTGGTAGGGAAGGATTTTCACACAAATGAAACGAGGGAAGCTTTCTGGCGCTCAACAGTCCGGATGTTTGGTTCTTTGGTGTACTACTGTTCTTAGTCCTATGAGTATCGGTTTCTACGACTATTTTGTTACTTTTATGACCCTAAAACGAATTATTACTTGAAACTTTTTCATGGTTCTTTGGTGTACTACTGTTCTTAGTCCTATGAGTGTCGGTTTCTACGACTATTTTGTTACTTTTATGACCCTAAAACGAATTATTACTTGAAACTTTTTCATGGTTCTTTTTTTGACTTGATCTTTCACTATACACTTTTTAGTTTGAAGTGCTAGTGGGCATGATCATGACCCTACATGTTTTAAAGAATCACACAGAGTAAACATCAGTCACAGCAGCAACACAAAGTGGTAGTGTTGATTAAGTGGTCCAATAAGATCAGTTTGCCGACAATTTGTAAAATTGGCCGTCCGGCAATTATGCTAACTTAGACCTTGTTGTGGTGCTGAGTTGTTGAAATAAAGGGATAGGTGTTGTTGGTTGGAAAGCTACAGATGTATTGGTGTTGGTGTTGTTCATAATGGCTGAATAATCTGTTGTGCAGCTATGAAAACGGTTGCATAACTTGTTATGCATCTACAAAATTTGTTGCATAACTTGTTATGCAGTCGCGAAAATGGTTGCATAACACGTTATGCGGCAACATTTTTGTTAATATTGAGACCAACAAAAAAAAAGGCTGCATAACTTGTCATGCATCTACAATAATAGCTGCGTAACTTATTATGCAGTCTAGAGAATGGTTGCATAAGACGTTATATGACTACTTTTTTTGTTAGTATTGAAACCAACAAAAAAAAGGCCGCATAACTTGTCATGCATCTACAATAATAGCTATGTAACTTATTATGCAGTCCAGAGAATGGTTGCATAACACGTTATGCAGCTACTTTTTTGTTAGTATTGAAACCAACAACAAAAAAAGGCTGCATAACTTGTCATGTACCTACAATAATATCCGCATAACATGTTATGCAGTTGAGAAAATGGATACATAAAGCATTATGCAACCATACTTTTGTAAGCACTGAATTAAAAATATTGACGCATAATCTTTTATGTATCCAAGGAAATGTATGCATAACATGTTATGCGTAAATTAATAGATTCATGAGCCAAAATATATGTTTTATGCATCTTTTGTTGTGTCTGGATAATGTGTTATGCATTGTTTTTGGTTCTTTTGCATAATGGTTATGTACCAAATTTTGAAAATTTTGCTTAAAAGAACGATCGCCTCCGATTTTTCGCAAAAAAATAAAATTTGATATTGTTGTTTATACTCGTTGTGTAGCTCTCTTAAAATGATTTCCAACTTTATAAAATTTGTCAAATTTCAAGGCGCAGATTTTTAGATATATTATATATCCAAGTTGCGTTGCCAAATATACCTTACAGTGTATAACCCGTTATGCGAGACATTTTTCAAAATTTCATATAATTATGGGTGTCATGGAACTAAAAATTAATCTTGGACGACAATAAGAATATTATTTTTTGGGCTGCACCTAATTTTCCCTTTACAACATAGTTTGCGGCTAGCTAGGTAGCCTTAACCAAGTGGGGTTAGCCCCGGTTGGCAGGAGTCTGACTCTCAAATAGGAGGTCGGCAGTTCGAGTCTCCGCTCAAACGTAATTATACTAACTTTAACATGAGTTTAAGAGGGTTGAGTTTGCTCAGTGAAGAGAGTAAGCCGGTGGCTACCCTGCCCGGGGCAGGACAGGCCTATGCCTAGCATATAAAAAAATCATATTTATTTGAGGACCCGACATAATTATTGGTCTCACCGGCAATGCAACCAAGACCGTGGATATGTAGACCAACCATATTAGGTTAGGTTAGGTGTAATATAGTAATATATATATGCCTACTATTTATAGTATGGAATTCATGGTCATGAAACGTGAAAATCATGGTCATACAGACGGGACTTTAATTTTGTCGGGGAAATAATGCAAATGCTGCTGCTAAAATAGACCATGCATGGTATGAATTTCTCGAGATGAAAAACCTTTCCTCCACGCTTTCTTTAGTACAGTTTGATGTTTCGATAATTCATTTTCAGTTTTCCTCTTTGCCAAATATATTAAAGTTTGCTGCCAATGTATT